>JANVCF010165739.1:0-11213 GCA_025388745.1 Hydrozoanthus gracilis
CATAACTCTAATTAAAGAGCAAATTTGAGTTTTACCAAGCATTTTTCAGGTTTGTTATAATAATTATAGTCTATGTTTTGGCATTTCTGAATTTGCAGGTGTGAGTCTTGTGGGGATTTTAAATGTTGCACGCGCAAAAACACTCCATCGGCTAGAATTTGCTAAATGATTGAAGAACCCTTTTCCTGTTAACGCCCTAGATTTGTTAAATGGTTTTATAGTTAACCACTCTTGAAAAAATGTTATATTCCATTGACTTCAAAAATGTTTCTGTCATTGACAAAAAGATTAATTTAGATATAAAGGGAAACACTTGAATCATGACAGATGGAGATAACAACTTTAAGGCGCTGTCATTACAGTAAACTGCTTTTTCTACAACTAATTCCCATTCAAAATTTGCTTTGTTAGTCAGAAAATTATTGGAGGAGGGCCTACCCACACCACCCCCCCCCCCATACAAATTGCTCCACATGTTTTGATATTTTAATTAATTTATACATTTTATGGTAGTGTACATGTAAGTATACAGTCATTATGTTAGTTTTATTTTTCTAAACCAAAGGAATAAGGAAAGTTAATATCTGGAGTACTGGATGTAACACCAAGGTACTATCATTTCTGCAAAATTAAAGGAAAACTGAAGTAAAAAAGACAAAGTGTTTTTTTGTAAAGTATCAAATCATTTGACATTTAAAAAAAAAGAAATATTAATTTTTTTTGTTTTGAGAAACAATACTCACAGCAGAAATGGCAAAATTTAATCTAAGTTGGCTTTTTGTTTCTTGTATGAAGGCTAAAAAAATGCCTGTTTATGATGATTATTATTTTAGTATGTACCTGGTACAAAATGATAATTTTTATGTAAGAGCAATCTTGTTTATTTTGTTGCAGGCATGAAACCTACCAAAATCAATACAGAGCTATGTTTGTTACGAACTGTCGTGTTGTTCAAGATGAAGTCCTTCAGTTTGAAAACCCTATACAGAAAGGAAAATCAGGAAAAAGGAAAAGAAAAAAGGATCAAAGGGGAAAACTTGTTGCAGTTAACTTTAGCAGTCATGATAAAAGTCAGCAAACAAATAATGGAAGTAAGGAATGTTATAAGCCTGTTCGTTGTACAGAATGCGGTACAGAGGTTGCAGTTTTTGATAAAGATGAAATCTATCACTTCTTTAACATTGTTGCTAGTCACGCTTGAGAATGAATTGAACCAAACTGAGAAATGGAGAAAGAGATTCAAGAGAGGGGATCAAGCTTATTTACAAAGGAATGAAAATAATAAAAGAGAAATTGTTTTTACAAAATAATATAGAAATAGAGAAATTAAGTTAATGTTTTATACAAACTTAGTCAGAGCTATTCTTATATATAGACTGTAATTAATAGCTCTAACTTAGTATTAAACTTGTTAACATAAACTTATTCTTTCTATGTAATTTTAATTTAGTTTGGACCTCATTAATTCTTTTGCCAATAAAAATTTATCTAACATATCATTAGACTTTATGGAAGGTCATTCCATCGAAATAGAACCTGCACCTAGATTTTCGTCAAACTTTCCTCATTTGTCAATCATTATATGCAAACTGCAAAAATGGAATAAAAAAGGGGTGTGCCCGGGTTAACTTTTGAGATATGATTGATACAAACAACCCCTCCAGGGCTATTTTTCTGTTGTTGTAAGCTTGAAGTTAAAACTATTAATTTCTTTTGTGGCCAGCCAAGATAACATCGAAGAATGTAAGGGAAAAAAAGGAAGATAACTTAAAGAGTCCTCCTGGATTAGGAGAATAATTTTCTCGTGATTTTCAGCAAAAACATTTTTGGAAAGGAGGCATTTTTGTGTGCTTTTGTTGTTACTATATTTGAATACCTCAAAAAAACAGTGTATTCTTGTCTATGTTTTTTATATTTTTCCACACTTGCAACACTCAGATTTTTCCTATTCTCTCTCTTCAGAGAGTCGTGTTGAAATTTGACTGATTGACGAAAAAATATTGTGGGGTACCCGTGCTTGTTTAGGAGAAACTCTAAGAAAACTGGCATTTACCCCATTTCCAAGGGGAGACTGGAACCGAGTTAAACAAAAAGCCCCATTTTTTATGAAGAAAACTACTTTTTTGCATTATTTTTTCTGGTATGTCTTCGAGAGCTCAACATTCACTAGAATATGACAAAAATGTGTAAATATTTTAAAATTTCTAATATGCGCAGTAAAGATGCGCAATGCAAAACTGGGGAATTACCTTAAAGCTTGTTTAATTTACTGAGTAATTTTTTTTTCAAAATTTTCAAGCTAGCCACAGTTGCCCTCCAGATGTCTTCTCTTAACCCTAAGCTGACCCAACCAATCATCTAAATTTTCCTTACACAGAGAGGCCTACAAAAGGGTTTTGCCAACAGGTGACACAATCTTATATTGAGGCAACAAACAACTGGCAAAGCACCAACAAGCGACAGAAATTATTGAAAAAAATGTGACAATTTGTGAAAGCAACAAAACAGGGCTTCAGAGATCAACTATGACTGTATCCAAACATCCAGGATTGAATTATACATAATTAGAACATGCTAGTGAGACAGGCACATTTCTGCTTGTCATATTTGCTGGATTTGATTTTGACAATGATTAATAAACTGAAACTGTAGAGAAATTAGCAAAGCAAATATGTAAAACAAATAATTGTTTAAAAATTGAAAATTATGATAGTGACATTTTGTTCGTACAAAAACGTTTTGCACCAAAAATAGATGTGACAAAAAGACCAGAAGTGTGACAAGTGACATCTGAGTACCCCTTTATAGGCCCAAACAAAACAGAGCAGAAGACATTTGGTAAAAAGCCAAAGGAGATTTGATCCAACAAAACAAACTGTTAAAGGTGAACAGATAAGCTCTCCATAACTTGGTACATGAAAGTGTGGGTTATACTGGAACTAGAATAGTTTGCCTTTATGACAGTTAATGTATTTTGAACTATTAAGTTTTAGTTTCCCTTTATCATAGCAATATGTCATGTGATAAACTTTATTTTTAATTAATGTACAGTACTCTGTTTTTTGTGTAATAGTCAGTTGCAGAAAAAGGAAAGTGCTACGACAGGCAGCCTATTTGGACAGTTCGAAGTGACATCTAATGGCAAAACCTAAACTGAGTCAGAAATGTTTCCTTTTTGGCAGATAGTTTCCAAACACATTAACATGGTGAACAAATTATATTGAAATAAATGTGTTTTATTTAGATTCTGTAAATTGCAGTGTTTCTTGTTATTTAGATGGGTTTTTCAAATTGTTGTCGTGCATTCCTTATTGGGCTTTGCTTCACTACATATATAGAGATGCGAAGCCGAATAAGAAATGTATGAGAAAAACCTGTCTAAGGGGCCGTCGGAAAATCGATTCCGTCCTGGTTACATCGATTGGACGTTGGCAAGGAGTTGACCGTGGACGTTAAGGAAAAAGGCTTGAAAAAGAGTTTTTCATAATCGTCGTTTGCCCCGATCAAATTCGACAGATTCTGTTTGGACCGACTGACACGTTCTGTCCTGCTTGAGACAGGTTTTAGAAAACAACAATACGAGGAATTTGACGAAATCGAAGATGTTATTTTCGAAAGGGTTTTCGTTTTCTACTTTTAGTGGAATTCTTATAACTGACATTTAATTTTGATTGCAAATACTATTCAGTGCGTAAAGTTCAAAAGTAAAGAAAAAGTATAAGCAAAGTATAAAATTAGTCTTTTTTTTACTTAAAACAACCCAAAACAAAATACTTCTTTATGAAAGCATTATAAATTTCAAAACCTTATTAGTTTTTCTTTTGATAGTTCAGAAAAAAAAGAATATAATTTAAAGTAAAGAAAAAAATAATGGCTCGCAAAATATAGCAGAGCGAGGTTTCGATCCTCGGACCTCTGGGTTATGGGCCCAGCACGCTTCCACTGCGCCACTCTGCTTCACATGATAATCATCTGTTCAAAACTTGTATAAATATAATTTTTTGGTACCAGTTTCTACTCAACTGCAGCCGCTAGGTCCCAGATTCCCAGAGAGCTTCGATGTTGTTTTAAAAACCTTTTAAAAAAGCATTGTTAGAAACAACTACTCAGTATAACAGGTTAGATCTTTACCGAACACGTTGGCCTTTGAAATTCAATTTTTTTAGATTTTCGATGTGTGAAGGCATTATTATGCCAGGGTTATGAAGGCTCAAGAGAAACACATACGACTGGAACTCTCTCTTGTCATACTTGACGTAAACACAAGTTGCTGTGCAACTTATCTCGACCGGTGTGGAAATATTTAGATGGACCCTGGCCACAAAGTTTAGCGATCGGTCTGTCGAATGGTGACAAGGTTTTTTTGATAACATTTAGGCGGGATTCATACCTTCGCCTTCGCCATTTCAGGCTCGTAGCCAGGATAAAATTTAAATTGGCCGAGCGAGCGCCGAAGGCGCGACCTGCCTTTGCGCGAGCGAATTCTAGGGGGGTCCGGGGGCATGCTCCCCCGAGAAAATTTAGAAATTTGTATCCCTAGAATATCTGAAAATGCACCAAATTTACAAAATAGGCATACACATTCAAGTGATACAAGACACATTTTTACCTTTGAGTGTGGATCACGCAGGTCTATGTTTTACCAATTTGAATTCTTTTTCACATTTATCTTAAAAGTCACACAGATCGATCCCAGCCCAAGAGAAAAGCCACAATCTCAACCAAAGACGGTTGATTTTTGTTTTAAAGCATAAGATAAAAGCTGCAACACATGGTATTACTTACCGCTTTCTATGAAAAAAGTTTCGATTGACCGCTGCATGGATCTTAATGGCTTCTCAACTGACCTTGAGACCAGAAAATTTTGCCTTGAAAATATGACCGGCGGTTCGTCGACAGATACAGTAACCACAGATGATAAATGGCGGTAAAATTCCAGCTTAATCATTACAATCCACTGCGTATCACGTGGGCTCGTATAAATGATAAGTAAAATGGTATACTCAGCTTAGATTACCGTTGACATTGCTTTAAGTAGACTGTCACTATCTTTTTCCCCAAAATAACTTTTTGCCCAAAATAATTTAACTTGAAAAATATTTCTTTTTTATCAAAATTTCAACCGAGGCGAGTGCCTCGGTTCGCCTCAAGGTGGCTAAGGGCTTGCATTTCATACGCGTCAAGAGTCGAACTCAACCGCTGTTACAAACAGTTTTAAGATCTTTGTCATCAACTTCAAGTTACTGTTGAAACTTCAACGTTTGTGGACTATTTTGCAACATTTTCGGAAGCATCCCTTCAACTTCAAGCAACCCCGTTCCCAAATGGCCCAAAATTAAACTGGACTTCGTAAAGCCAAAGGCCTATTACTTCGAGTCCTACTGTTTGAAAATACCTTTCCAGATACAAAATCACTCTTTTTCGAATCAAACGTCGAATGATAAATTTATCACAATAATAACTTAAATCTGGCCTTTGACACATGTTCCGAATTCGCCAGTTTATGAACAAAACCTGCTTCCAAGACGGCAGGCACTGGGCGTTTTGAGTCAGCGGTTCTGTTCAATAATGACTAAACGCAAGTCCTTCTTGGTCAGATAAGTGCGAATTTCTGGTGATCAACTCCTCATATACTCGATACCAATGGTTGAAACCAGAAATTCGGCGATGTATGAGAACTATAGTGGTTTAATCTGAAATAAGCGAGTTTATATGGTTTCAACCATTGGAGTCGAGTATGTAGGAGTAGGTCCCAATGGCTGAGACCAGATATAGTCGATATTCACCGAAATAATGTACTTGTCTGACACAGATTCCCTAAAGAGGGACTTGTGAATGATTCTATAAGTCTTAGGTCGTTATTGAACAGAACCGCTGACTCGAAACACCGGTTCAACGATTTAGTGCTTTCCTTCAATTTCCCCAAAAAGCAATATGAATGTAAATAGCTATGATTACTAAATAACAAAAAGTAGAATGGATGTTATTACGTTTTGGAGCAAAAAAAATTATAATTTAAATTTCATTTGCAGTTCAGAACTAAAGTAGCAAGTAGCAGCCCTTGAGCCAATCCAGAGCCTACCGGTTACGTAGTTCAATTTGCGCGCGCAAGTAATTGAATTATGACGTCACGATAAGGCTTTTAAAAGTTAGATGCTCTTCTGGTTGTTTCTATAGACCCGCTATGAGGCAATCATGTTGCCATACAAATTTATTTTCCTAAGAATTTGGCTATTGTTATTTGGGAGTTGTCCAAATCCCATCTTTAACCACACATCTCGAACATGTAAAGGTAAGTTCTAGCTAACTTTTGGTATTCAAAAGTTTCAGCCAACTTTTCTCCTAGAAACGTTTTTTCGCCATTCTTTTGTTCAAAACTATTTGTTAATTTTTTTTTCAAAAGTTTTGTTTGTAAACTATGGTATTCTAGCTAGAAAACTACGAAAAAGGTTACCTTCAGTTGTGCGTACAGAAGTTTTAGTTTATTAGCACTAAACAACAAGTCTGATACTGGATCGACTATCAGGTGCATGGAAGCTAGTTCAAAAGTATTTATAAAGATATTTTTACACGAATGGCAAATGGTCTTCACTAATTTTGACGCCACGAAACACGCCAGGAGTCCTTAGAAGTAACTCACATATTGAACCGGATCATTCACATTGATAACTTCACAACCAAAGCAAACGGATCAAAAGTGTTTATTAAAAGAAACCTAAAAAGAGTTAAAGAGCATGCTTACCAAACACGCCCAACTGGTATAGCCAAACCGTGACAGTGAGGTCACCGCATCAGAAATACCAATTCGATAAACTTGTCGGTACAACGAAGCAGCACGTTTCAACAAAAACTGCTTGGGAACAAGGGACCGGTTGCTGCCAAACGTTAGTTCAATCATTGAATAGTAACACCCTTCACTGAAGCCGGAGACAGATACAGGTACCTAGGAACTGAAGGGAACGTTTTTTGAAAGTACAACGTGCACGGAATAGATGCATTCCACTGAAACCTAGACAACTTTTTTTAGTAACCTCGGTTTTATAACCTTACTGTTACAATAACAAGGTGTTGTAAATGGTTTTGCACTGCACATCTTATAATTTGATGTGCATATCAATGATTCATAACTATCGAGAGCTCTAGCTATTAAGATACTGTTAATAACTGCATACTGGAACCGAATCCCGCTTGAGATTGAGATGTTTTAAAACTATCTCTAGGGGATTAGACGCAGTTCTTTTTATCGTTTTTTTAAGGGTTTTAAATTTTTTGTTGGAGTAGTACTGCAAATTTCTGTTTCAATTGAGCTGTGGAAGAACTTACACTGTATAAACTCAATCCTTGTTCTACATGGCCGTCGGAATGAATTTGATATGGCCTTATTGGGGTGTTGTGGCCATAACATAGAAGTGCAATCAGCATTAAATTCAAAATTAATCTGACATGGAAACTGTGAATGACGAGAAATTATCAGGGGGGGGGGAGCAAGCTGCAGCCCCCACCCTCCCCGCCCCTAAAGGCAGCCCTTTAATTTTCTATCTTGTTTTATTCCGAATTGGAGGCATCAGTTCAAGTCATTGTATTTATCATTATTAGGTGGAAGCAATTGATGATCCAGGCTAGTTTTTGCCAGGATGTACAAAGAAAACATTAAAACATTTTGCTGAATAAATTTACAATCAGTGGTAAATAACAATGATTAAATTCAAGTTTAAGAAATCTTGTCTCCATGCCATGTCAATTTCTACTCTATATACGGGTCTGTTTATTTTCAATTTTTGTACTAGCTACAAATTTTAGCTAAAGAAGGAAACACTGAAGGGCAGAAAATAAAATAGTTGGCTGGCACCCACGCTGAAATCTGAAAAGTGAAAAAGGGCCACGCGTCAGACTTGTCTCAATTCTTCAGTTTTCAGAAATAAAGACACCAAGAAAATGATTGTAAAATCTTTAAGGGTAGCGGAATAGCAACACAGTCTATCCATTTGCTGCTAATGCTAAATCCGGCTTTCACGTTAGTAAAATTTTCAGTAGTTTGACATCGACCAAGATTCCGATCACAGATTTCCCAGTTGCCATAAATACTGAGCCAGTGGAAGTTCAACGACACGTCATCAGACAATAGCGATTGCACATGCGCATTTACGAAGATAAGCCATTTCAAGATGGTGGCCAAGTCGAACTTTGTATGTTTTATGCTTTTCTTTTTATCTGCTGCGATTTGTACACATTCTATTTCTGAGGCGAGAAAATGCAGTGATCATCTATGTAAAGGTAAGCTTAAAAGCTGGATGGAGAAAAGCTTGATCGTCTTTACGCAAAGTGGTGCCACCCCAACAATCACCGGGTTCAGTGACCACCTTAATATTTCAGTACTTAGTTGTTCGATTATCACACAGTTGACGAACTTGTATTGCAGTTGTGACGGACAGCAGCTTTTTAGTTGTACAATTTCTCCCTGTGGCAAGTGCCTTACTCTTCAGCTCTAGTTTGGATTCTTTGATTCTCGATGGTCTTTTCGAGAGTGCGGACTAGAACTAATTTTATTCAAGAATTTGCAATTCATTCATTCGAATTATATGAGCAGGGTGATTTGTCCAGAACGTGCATTGCGACGACTTACAAATTTCTAAATATGAAAGATTATTATATTCTTTATTATCGTATTAAAGAATCAGTTTTTCCTTTATCGATAAATTTCTATAAGGTCCCCGTGGCTGTTTTTATAAGTTTCTATTTGCGAAAATTTTTTGTTTTTATTTGTTCTCTAAAATCTTGCTATTAATCTGAGGTTTTTCCTTTTTTTGTAAGTAACTTAAAGTGTCCGTACCTTTCATTTTATTTTTTTACAAAAAGAAAATGTTTCGAAAAGAACATCCCCAAATAATTTTTTATTTGAATAGAATATAAGCCCTTGTTCCATAGTATTTTCTTGATTTATCAATCCTTCTGTGCTTTTCTAATTTACGTTAGAAAAGGTTTACAGGCCTAAAGCTCAAACTATAGCTGGCTAAAACTAATTATTTTTCAGAATCAGCCCTATGTGGAACTCTCTCTTCCCTTTATGCTTTTGAATGTAGAATCAACTTTTTGACACTAATAATATCCACAACTGGCACATGATCTGGCCTCTTGCTGAAGACCCAACCTCTTGAGTATCTACTTACTGCTGCTTACCCTAAGTGAATTTGTTTATAATGATATTGATTAGCTCTGGTTTGCTGATTTTTATTCTTTTTATTCTATTTTATTCTTTATTGGTACACAATAATTAGTCATTACAAGTACACTTGCACATTTGCACCTGTTTAACTTCCTCCGTTGACCAATAAGGGAGCCTGGGCCTTTAAGGGACCTTGTGCCCTTCTGCCTTTGCTCAGACCTGGCTCTTCTCCATCTAGTAGCAGATATTGTAAATAAATTTAGTTAAAATTCTTTTTTGTTAAAAATACTAGATACTCTGTTTGAACTCCAGAAACTTTATAGTTTCATTATGGAGCTCAATGGAAGAAGCTACTTACAACTTAAGTAGAACTTTGTGCTTTAATACAACTTTGGGGAGTCAGGATGGCTAAGCCATTAGTGCTTTTGCCTCCCACCACTGTGGACCCAGGATCGACTCCTGGTTTCCGCATGTGGGCTGAGATTTGTCGATCTCAATCTGACTTCGAGGGTTTTTCTCTGGCTTTTCCTCCCTCAACAAAATCAACACCCAGCTAACTCTACCTGGCTGTGGAGCTGTGCTCCGAGGTCATGCATGGGCCATATAGCGGCATGCAATATGCACCTTAAGATGCTTTCAGCCCGACCTTGTTGAGCTGTGTCCTTCGCAATTCAGTCCATGACTGCAAGTAAGGGCGATTAGCTCGCTAGATACATTTATTATTATTTTTATGGTTTTGGTCATATGAAACTTCATTAGTTGCACTCCTTTCACCGTAAATACATCATGATTGATTTTTTAAAGTATTGTTAATTGTAAATCATTAAGGGTAAATAAATAAATGTTATTATTGTTAAATTAATGGTAGAGTGAGTCTTGGGTATATAGTTGAAGAAAAAATGATTGATTCGAAAGTTGAAAGCTCTGAAAAAATTCTGAGTCACTTCAACTATATATATCTGAGATTCACTCTACCTTTAATTTGATAATAGATACAAGTATCAACGTACTATCGGACATATCAAGCAAGCAGTTTGCAAGATGTATGTCAAGGGGGAGTAGACAAGAACTTAACCAGTGACTCTGCTCCCCATGTGAGTCTCTGCAGCTCAGTGGGTTGAGTATTTGACTGGTAATCAGAGGGTTGTGGGCTCGATTCCTGTCAGTGACTCAAAAATTTTTCTGAGCTTTCAACTTGTGTGGTCGATCCATCTCCATTTTCTTTGCCTGATTTGTGTTCGAAGGGCCTCTTGACTTGTTTGCTTCTCAAGATCTTCATTTGTTATTAATTTTGTCTGCCCAAGATACATATGGACTTTCCTCAAACATTTGTTTGCAAATGTGGTTCTTAGCATACAAATGATAAAATTTGTTCTGTAGATGCAAATTGGCCGTTTAGCAGAAGTATAGTAATTAGTTTGTCTGCAGTAAAGACATTCTTCAGTTTCATCATTTTTAATTTCTTCAGTTTCAATCATCATTTTTAATTGAAACAAACATGCTTTGAGGCATTCAGAGTGTGGCTGTTTTGGTCACATGTGGTATATGAATTTACATGTGCAAGATGTAGTTCTTGCTATGTCAGAGAAACCTGTCAACATTTCAGCACATGCATCAACATGCATCTTAGGGACAAGTCATCTCACATGTTTTTAAAAACATCTATAATCATAATGTCATCTTTAAATGTTTGTAAGAGTTTTTATTAAGTGTTGGCACTGAGACAAATGACAAAATGTTGTTCTTGCCACTTTGTGCTTTCACACTTGCTTAGAACTTAAAAAAAAACAATGGTCTTTCTTCGAGAGTTTGTTCTGCGTGCTCCCGGAAACTTCGTACAAATTTGAGCTCTTTAAGTCTTTAGCTTCTAAGGTGAATACCGTATTTTGCAGTGTATTAGTCGACACAGTGTATAAGTCGACCCCCCATTTTGCAGCCAAAAAAGCACAAGTTTTAGAGTTTCCGTGTATAAATCGACCTCAATATTTTGCAAGATAAAATACCAAAAATACTAAGTTTGTAACAAAAATTTGAGAAAGAAATTTAAAAA
>JANVCF010166183.1:0-11210 GCA_025388745.1 Hydrozoanthus gracilis
AAGGGATGGTATAGGTATGGCCATCTTATTTTTTGGGGGGGTAGAAATTGCCAGTCCAGGATTTTTTAGGGGTTGTTAAAAGAAATCCTGTATTAAACCAAGAATCTGGTATTTTCTAGGGTTTAAAAAACTGAAACTATCGGACTGCTTACAGTCCCATGTTTTAGCAAATGTGTGAAGTCAACAAGAAGTTAAGACAAAAGTCCTTCGCCGAACATCCAATTATGTGTGCGCCTTTTTAACGCATATCACGTTCGGCACAACAAGAGGGGACTTAGCACTGACCTGCTAGCTACCCAGGGAAAATTTTCAGATTTCCATTGGTATTTTTTAGGGTAATTTTAAAAACTGAGAGGTATTTTTAGGGTGGAAATTGCTATCCCTTGGTAATCTTTAGGGTAATTTGGGAACTTTACTGATGGTCTTCCTTAACCTTTTGCCCCTGAAGTACTCCCCCCCCCCAAGGGTATGGAAAGACAAACAAAACTTTAAAAGTTGGTTTAAATACTAAGAAAAGTTTGCTATGCCAAGTTACTCCTTAGATCAATTTCCATGTTCTCAGTACAGAATAACCTATTTTATACTAGTTATATAGGGAGAAGTTAAATGTTGATAAACTGGTTGGGGTTGAAAGGTCAAGAGTAGATCAATTTATAGTCCTCACTACTTGTGGGTAATCACAGAAGGAGAACCGAGAAATTAAATTTCTTAATTTATTTTGCATTTTTAATTTTTGATAAAAAAAGCCATCAGTAATGTAAAAAATACATTTGAAGTAAAATTAAAAAATAAATTATTAATTATTAATAAGAGTGGATCAGTTTATAGTCCTCGCTACCTGTGGGGACCAAGAAATTGGATTTCTTAATTTATTTTTCATTTTTAATTTTTGGTAAAAAAAGCCATCAGTAATGTAAAAAATACATTCAGTGCAATTAAAAATTAAATTATTAAAAAAAAAGTTTCTCTTTCACCTATAAACACCAAAACAACTTACAGATTTATTCCAAGTCACTCCTGTGGTGTGATGACTTTTAATGTATGCTTGAAGTGCAGCAAGAAGCCCATTCACACACTTAACCCACTTGCCATGTACCTGATCCCTATGGTGCAATTAAGGAGATAATCACGACAATTTTTGTAAAATCATACTAGTGGTCTATCATGAACGCTGAATTCTGATTGGCTATGCTACTCATAGGCTATTAATGATAAGTCTACGAGTAGCGAATGCATGTGATCATATTTGTTGCAATCATTAAAAAACTTATTTTAGAGCTTTAAAAAAAGATTTTTTTACTTCTGATTTTTGACCAACTAGTATGATTTTACTAAAACAAATTTCAATTAAATGTAGGTGTTTGTTTGTTGTTTGAAAAGTTAAAATAATACAATGGAACCCAGCCATGGGGCAACTCGTTAATATGGCCACCCCGTTATATTACATGTCATTTTTTTGGTTAGTTAATTGAATGCCCTCATACTTTCTTATAAAAAATGCATTGTGCTTATTAAGAAAACGAGTTGGCTATGCCCTTTATATTTCTTAACAGTATTTAAAGAATCTGGAAACTTTGCCGTTGGCAGTCTACAAATGAAGTCACAGGCAGAAAGTTGAATGATATTCATATCAGTTAGATAGAACTTTGTTATGAGTACTTAAAGCCAACAGTAAAATTGAATTCAACATCAATTACAAGTAAGTTAAACATTAAAGAAAAAATAATTGACAAAGAAGTACAATATCTAGAAAAGGGAACTTTACCCAGCTTTGTGATCTTTTAGAACTCTGTTCAAATAGAACTGTGCAGCATCAGCTACTTCCTTTACGTATGGCCCTGGAGTTTTGGGCTGATAGGAAGAAATAAAGAAAAAAAATAGCGAAAATTAATTACAAACAAAATCTTCTTGGAAAGGGTATAAGTGTAATGTTGTAAATCACAGAAATACTAGAAATCTACAATACTCTGAGCTTGAAACTATGGGCAGAGTTTCAGGTTTGAAATAGCTCAGGCGGAGAAAAATTCTACCACCTGGCTCAAAACTCTCCGTACACTGTACACAGCCCAGAGAATTTTGCATAATCTCCAGCTATTTCATGTTATCCACTAGCACTCCAGTACTATGAATGAAACTTGAATGCAGTACAGTGGCCTTTTATGTTAGATTACTGAAAAGCACTTTTTGTCCAGCGGAAAAACAAAAAGGTTTTTTCCTATGTCTGTGTTTTCTTAATGCTTACCCTTGTGACGGCAACTCTAACTTTGATTTACATGGCAAGATTTTTCAATATTATGGAAATCATTTCAAGGAAATTCTACTAAGATAAACATATAGATTATTCAACTCATTCAAAATATCGATTTTTAAACTGTTGTTTTAATTTGTAAAATGTTTCAATGGCGAACAGGCAAAGTGAGGTAGAAAATTTCTTGTAGGCCCCGCAAAATTCGCTGCTCGCCTGCCTAAATCTGAAGCCCTGTATGGGTAGCCAGTGTTACCAAAAATGAATGCTGGCTATGCAGATTTTAAGAAATTGTGGCTCAGAAGATTGTGTGGAGCTCTGCAGCTGATTACAGCTAAGAGTGTCTAATTATTCATAAAAATGATATACAATGTGATGAAAAAATGAAGCAAGTACATCTGCTTTCTTGGACAAGCAAGTCAGGAAACAAATGTAATTAATCTTGCACACTTAGCTACAGGTGCAGACGAACAACAGATTAAAAATACTGTACAAACATGTACTATAGGCAGGTTTTTTGTTAGGGCCAGAACACAGGGCTGTTTTCTGGGTCATTTTATTTATTAACTTTGTCCTGGCTTTTTCCACACAGAATTTGCACTAGAACTCCTGACTATGGAAATTTTAAAATTAAGTCAACCAGTTTTATTATCCCTTTAGTCCCTAAGAGTGCCAAATGATTAGCTTTTAAATTCTCATAACTTATTTCCTTAATGTTGCAATGAGTAGTTTGGGATATTTTGAGAATTCATCTTTCAGAGTTTTGGTGGGTGATCAATTTTCATATACTCAACATTAATCACCTTATTTTCTATTGTTACTGTAAGGAGAAATTAGATGTTGACCAGTTGATACTTTGGGGGTTAAAGGGTTAATGATCAGGTATTTCAAGAAAAACCAAACTTTAAAAATTTTGAACCCAGGGAAACCTCCAAGAACCCTAGGTATGGCAGCCACTGGGCAAACCCCTACCCTACCTACCCTAGCCAACCATCTTGGAGATGGACAACAACAGTCCCTGTTATTTGCAAAAACCTTGTAAGAGACTAAAATTTGTGCTCTTCCAACCTAATTTTTACCTCTCTGTTTACCTCTTGAAAAGCAAGTTAATTTGGAGTCTTGGAATCATACTCATTTAACTGTTAAGGTAAAACAATTGTTGGTGTTAAATAGCTTACCACAGCAACCCAGCCAACAGCGGGTACAGCTTCACTGATTGCAGACAGATGGTTGAAGGTTTTGCTGCTGCGGTTTTTCTCACGGAAATTCTGGAAAAATGGATGTTTTAAAACAATGTTTTCAAAATCTGTTCGAATGGAAGTTTCAAAACATGTTTTCAGAATTAGTTTCAATACAGGGGTATTTTTACACTTTTGCCTGTCTAAGCATATCAAAACCTAAGGAAATGTTAATTACTTAAAACAAACTAGCACCTTTTCAAAAATTCTAACACCTTAAAAAACAATACCAATCTAATTTCTTGTTTTACCAACATTTAGGTCAAAACTTCAAGGGGAGAGGGTGGAAAAAGGCCAAAAAGATGTTGCTAAATTATTCAATTTTTTCCTGAAGAATGAAATGCAATATACAGATTGAAACATTTATTGAAGGTAGGATAAACATAAATTTCCTCTAATTTAAAACATTGAAATATGACACATTATTTGTTTGACTTTAATTTCAGACTGATTACTTTTTAAAAATTATGCCATTGATTTCATGTTTATCAAAGCATAACCTATAAAATTTAAATCACAAATGAGCAAAAAAATGAGACAGTGCTGTCTGAATAACTTTGAATGCACATTGGATATTTTCTTTTTTTAATTAAGAAGGAAAAAAATGTGTTCTAGATAGCAATGCATTTATTCAGCTTTTTGCATGTACAACAGTCACAAATATTCACTTTTTGCACATTGTTTTTAAATATACTGCTACAAAAGATATACAAAAATCAATAATGAACAAAACATGTCTGTAAGCTCTCCTATTGCTGAACATCTTTGAGTGCACATTGCATTTGTTTCTTTTTAAATTAAGATGAAAAAATGTGTTCATGTTAGCATTGCATTTACACAGCTTTTTGTATGTACATTAACCACAAATATTCATTTTTTGTACATGGTTTTTAAAATATACTGCTACAAAACGAGCAAAACATGTTCATAAGCTCTCCTATAGCTGCAGGATATTATAGTAAAATTTATACGAAGTACCTGAACAGCAGATATCTCATCTGACATCGGCTTGAGCAACTTAGTCAGTTCAGCCTATGTGAGCAAGAAATAGAACAAGCTTCTAGATACATGCATAACTAAAAACCTAATTTTTTTGTTTAGCCCACAATCAAAACTGTAAATATCACAACACTAAGTGTATGACCTTGTTTCCTTACTCTGTTAGTTTATAAATACTCAAACCTAAAATTAAAACAAACAGTAGCCTAATATGAAGACCTATATATATTCATTACTAAACAGTAGTATATTTTCTTGAAAGAAACAAGTTTATAGCTAGCTGTTGAATGTTCCAGATAATTACCCAATCCCATATTTACCCTATCAAGGAAGAAGCTTAGCTAGGCTATGAAAAATTTCCTGACCAGGGAGGGGAGGGGGGGGGGGAAGCTACAAATTTGAAGATAGTTATCTAGCTACACTCTATTTGATCAAGTAATCAAATTGCTACAAGTAATCAAGTATTTCTTTGTCTTTTTAAGCTTGCCAGGATTTTCAAGGACTGTTCTTTCCTGATCTTAAAGTGAAAATCTTTGCAATACAATTGCTCTTTTACAGAAAAAGTCATGCTAGCTGTCAAGAGCATTCATTTTGATAACCCTATGGCACTGATCAGTTCATCAGTTAAAAACATTGATTTGTCAAGGCCCTAGATCTACATGTAAAATAAAAGATTAGTTTGGCTAATGAGTCGATAAAAGTTGTTCTTGCTCCTCAATAAGGAAAACATAACACTGTTTTCTTTCACATTGCAATAACTGATTTACAATTGATATTATTCGGTAAGAAAGATTAGATTATATGGAATATTTTGAATGGTGGTACCAACTATATTAGACTGTTTCTTGAACTACACCTTGTAAACCTGTGTAGCTCAGTGAGAAGAAAATCTGACCAAAAATCAGAAGGTCATGGGTTCAAATTCCAAATGAGACTCAGAATTTGTTCTTAGTCCTTATTTTGTTACATAGAGTCTTAAGTTGAACAGCTTTATTCTGTATATTTAACAACCATTCCAAGAGTGCACATTGGGTATGAGAAGGTAAATAGCCAAATAATTTTATATCCAACAAGTGCAAATTATGAAATATTTGTTTTATATATATTCTTTTAGTTTTCCAAACCTACAATTACTTGACAATGAGAGCTTAAAACTTTTAAGAACCATACTTCTGCTTTACAACACTACATAGTAAGTTAACGTGTATGGTCAATTCGGTATACCAGCTAAGATTGGGTAAACTGACCAGAACGCCAGAAACACAACATTCATGGTTGAAAATTTAATAAAATTAAATTGATTATCCGTGCACATGAAGTGAAAAATTCTATTACTTCAATGGATTGACCAAGCTAAATGAAGAAAAGCAGAGAAAAAATTTCCTAAAATCTTTCCCTGTTTTTTTGACATTAACGTTTAAAATTTTCATCTGATGACGTCATGAGTGGTTCCAACAAATTTGCATTTTTCTAAAATCTGCTGCAAATCCGTAAAATTTAGGTGGGTTTGAGCCAGACTTGAACTGATGATCCATCTGCCTTGGATACGTCAATAACCCAACTTTAGCTAAAATACACCCGAGTGTTATGGATTGACAGCAGATTTTGAAAAAATGCAAATTTGTCGGAACCACTCGTGATGTCATCAGACGAAAATTTTAAATAGTAATATCTAAAGAACAAGGAAAGATTTTAGCAAAATTTTTTCACAGCTGTTCCTCATTTAGCAAGGTCTATCCATTGAAGTAATAAGATTTTTCACTTCATATGCACTTTAAAAAGCACTGAGTCAGTCTCTTGTCTCAGTTTTTCCTTAGTTTCTAGTGTGCTATAGGTAAGTCCTTGATCTTTTTAAATTACTGGCAGAAAAAGTTGAAGGCAGTAGCTTGCCTGGTGTAATAGTCTAGGAAAAAGTTAAATGTTGGAAGTGGAATAACAAGACTGCATGTGCCATGTCAAAACTTTCACCATAATTATAGTATTCTCAGCCATTTTTTTTTTCAACTCTCAACCTCAATTGAATATATACCGGATCCAACATAACACATAAAACAAGGAATGAATATTAAGCATAAAATATATGCTTTATAAGAATTAAAAAGTTTTTAAAGTCGACTGCATCTTAACATAAACAAATTATTCTATTCTATATACATGCCAAAGTTGAAGTATAAATAAAATCTTTATATTTACCTGAGACGGCTGCGAGTGCTTACAAGCATTGTCAATGAAATTCCTCTGGGCTTTGAATGCCTTGTCCACCATATTGGCCTAAAATATCGGACAAAAAAAACGAAGCACCGTCGCTTATGTTTCATCAAATACAAATACGTAATAAACAAACCTGAAAACATACTTTTTCAAAAGTAGACACCGATTAGCCAACGCATACCTGAGTCTTCACATCTCCTCCAATTTGATTTGACAGCTTGACAAATTCTGCCACATGTTCACTCAAAAACTGCAAGAGTCAATTTAACAACATAGTCACGACAGGGAATCGATTAACCTTATAACCAATTTTAAAATTTAACTTTTAATTCCTTCAGTTCCTCGAAAAATGGCATCTAAACTACCAAAGAATTTAAAGAGAACCCGGCACCACTTTAAATTAAAATATAAATTTTTAAAACTGATCAATGTGAAAATGTTCCCTACATTAAGCTAGTTATAGCAATAAGTGTAGACTTTTTCCAACCTACCTCATCAAATTCCTGTACAATAGCACCAACATCTGAAAAAGGTAGAAAAAATGACTTTTGAGGTGAGGTAACTATCGAAAGTAAAGTTTCAAGTTAAATGGGCCCGAGCTCATTCAAGACGATACGCGGAGAGAACTGAAAACACACAACTCGTTTGCTTCAAACCTGCTTGTCCGCCTCCTCCACTCGCTACACTTTCCAGTCGAGTAGCAACAGCTTCTAATCTTGAAACAAGAGCAGGTAGATCCGAAGACATCCTGGATTAAAAAACTGCAAAAGGGTCTCTTTCAAGCTGAAGTTTTGCAAGAACGGAGGAGGAGTGGCTGAAGTGAAAATAGCCTTGCGACCGGCTTCTTCCGCAACCTTATAAGGAAATCATCACTAAATTTGGGCATAAATGTTGGAAGCGGAAAAACCACAGGATACCCATGCTCCCGTCACGACCGCATCGTATGGTAAATCGGAACTTTATTAATATTCTTACTTCTAAAAAGTAATAAAAACATTCCTTTACGTCCTGTTACGTTGTAGTCATAACTGCTTACACTTATATAATTTTATGACCCGAAATCGAATCGCTTTCTGAGGCGAGCGTGAAAAGTTAATATTTCAGGCTGCACCTCAGAAAGCAGTTCGATTTCCCCCAGAAGCTATATAAATGCAAGCAGCTATGACTACTAGAAAATTGGAAGTAAAACAAACAATTTTATCTTTTTAGAAGCAATAATACACAAACTCAAATTTCCCGTGTATAGTTGCTTTAATTGAAATATTCGGTTGGCGTTCTGATATCGTGACGGGAGCATGGGCTGCCTGTGGTAGAACTTAATTTATCCAATGGCAACATTTTTTTTCGTCGTAATACTTAACAAAGAGTAAAAGATTTTAAGATGAAAAACTAATTTGAAAACAACAGTTTTTACAAGATTTGTTTTTGATTTTTCCGTTGCCATGATCAATAAATTTCACAGGTAGCCCAGGCTTTATTTGTGACGCTGTTGTCAGTTGTAAAGGTATTGGATTTTATACTCGAAACGTTATTTTAAAAAGTGCCTATGAAGTAGTTTCAATTTTTGTGCAAACTTGTAGCTTGTAATCTCTACTCTTTCTATGCTGCCGTGCAATATCAGCTTGTGACTGGCTTCAGCGATTTCCCTGCAGTATCTATACTCCAGCGCTCCAGTTGAATGTCCCAATTCGCATTCCCCACATATACATCAATGCAGACAGAAAGTCTACACGATTTTGAAATCTTCTGAACTTGAAATAGATTCGGCGTCATAAACTGTTTCAAAGGTGAAATGAAATCGGCCAGCGCGAAACAGTGTACTGCATTTAGTCCCCCAAACAAGATAACAGTTAGGAAGCACTAACTAGCCACGTACTGGAACTTTTCTATCAAATCTAGCACGAAAAACAGCTGGAGAAATCCATCAGAGTCTTTTTGCTCGTCTTCCTCTTCGTCGCTCGAATGAGCTGCGTATATAGCATGAAGCGAATGAGCTACGAGCCCAGCATGTTTAATTTGATCGGTCGCTTAAATCTTCCTCCTGCACGTTAGAACCGTCGATGGAAGATGCGGAGATGTCGCATTCTGACATTAACTAACAAAAAAGCAGCTAAATTCGGAGCATTTTACAAGAACGACCCTAGTGTATTTGAGACGAAGTGCGAAAATGAGACAAACAACTCGCTGGAACAATTTCCTGCGTCATTCGTTCCCAGTCTCCGGACCCACTGATTTCAGAAGTTTTGATCACTTTAAGCGGCAAAAACTCTTATTTTTCCCCCTGTAACATCAGTCGATTTTGGCCATTTCGAAAAGTAGAGATTACAAGCTACAAGTTTGCACAAAAGTTAAAACTACTTCATGTGCACTTTAAAACGAAATAAAAATCGTGAAGTATCTCACTATCCTTGAGTTGTTGTCATTTTCCATCATTCTGTGGTGTTTTGAAATGGTTTCATTGAATGATGAGAGGCGAGTGGAAGGAAGAGAAAAAAGAAGTCCCGGCAGGGGGTGGGGGGAGGGGAATGGTTTCCCTTACATGGGCTATATTTGGATGTGCGGCCCCAAAGAGTACGGTTTTCAGCCGTTTTTGGTCATAAAGAGAGTATCACTTGAATTTTGACTATTTTGCCGCAGTTTTGGTCATAAATAGGGTATCGGTTTTCGCACCGATGGGTCGTGCAAAAGTTCAAGTTTAAATAAAAAAGAATAGCCAATACAACGCAGAATTTAAGTTTTCTCATAGCCATACTAGCCTTCTTCAAGTAAGTTACAACAGTTTTCATTTATAAATGTAAAAACAAAGTAGCGTCACATTAGCTTGGGTTACGTACGTGCGTAAATTTCTTAACTTCGACCTCCAGTTTATTGAATTTCGGTTCCAAATAGGCTCCACAAAGAGAAGTTTGGAAACAGGGTGAAAGCATTCTTTAAAAAGAATGGAAAGTTATACCTTATATTTGTAGAAGTTTCAGCGTGAATGCTCCCCCCCCGGGGGGGGGGGGGTACTCCCTATATTGGGATGGTAGGTATTTTTAGGGGTTAAAATTGCCAGTCTGGTATTTTTTAGGGGTTGTAAAAATAATTTTGGTGTTAAACCAAGAGCCTGGTATTTTTTAGGGTTCGAAAATGCCAGGCTACTTGACTGCTTGGTAGTCCCATGTTTGAAAAAACATGTGAACTAAAAGGAACTATTAAAAAACATCCTTTGAGGAATGTTCTATTAGCCTGCCCTTTTATTCACTGCATATCACCTTCGGCACAACTCGAGGGGACTTAGCACCGAGCCACTAGCTACCGAGGGAAAATTTCATATTTCAATTTGTATTTTTTAGGGTAAATTTAAAACCAAGAGGTAATTTTTAGGGTTGAAAATTTTTATTTCTTGGTATTTTTTAGGGTGTTTTGGGGACTTTTTCCAATGGTCATCCCTACCCTTTTTCTCTTCTCATTTCTGTATACCATTTGAAGGTAGCTGCTTGAATCAAGGTTGGTTTGGTCAATCACATGGCCCCAAGCTGCAAAGAGCCCATTGACCAATGAAAAATAAAACAGGATGACGATGGAACCTTAGGACATGGAATGTTGAAACAAAGATATTTTTGAAATCAATTAAAAAGGGAGAAGAGAACAGCATAATTATTTGTTACAGAATATATTAGTTAAATAATTATGGAAGGTTTCTAGTTTAATGCAACAGGCAAGATAAATTATTGAAATAATTGATATCTCCCAAATGCGTTTTGTACCTGTATACCCATGCATTTCTGAAGTGAAGTGTTGAGTTTTTAGTTCAGTTCTTAGTTAGCTCATAACCAATTGCTTTAGAGCCATTGTGTTTTCTTGGCAGGAAACAATGCAGACTTCAGATAGTATGCCAGACTTCACTGCCCCTTGGCATTTCAGTGACATGGTTCTTATTGTGGAGGGGCAGAGGTTTTTTGTTCACCGCAGCACCTTATCGATGTGGTCCCCAGTCTTTGAGACTATGTTTGCATCAGATTTCAAGGAAAAAATCTCTTCGGAGATCTCTTTGCCAGGCAAGCGAGCTGAGCAGATTGAAGTTCTGCTAGGACTGATTTATTATGGCACGGAAATTCAACCAATCACAGGTTGTTATTTACATAATTTTAATGCATGTGTCATAATTGCTTTCAGTTGTAAAATGTTTAAAATGAAGGCTAAAATGTTTTTAAAAAGGTTTTTCTAAAACGTTTTTTACACAGTGGTCATCATCAGTAATGATGACCACTGATGATGACCACTGTGCCGAAAACGTTTTAGAAAAACCTTTTTAAAAATATTTAAGCCTTTCATTTTAAACATTTAACGCATGTGCCTAGTTTAGTACAGGAATCCACTGCTCCGTTAGCCAACTTAAGTCCAATTACAAGTGCGATGTTGATGTTGGTAACTCTACAAACTTAACCCACCCTTTTGAAATTTTATACTGCTTCGATTTCTTCATTGATTTACAGCACCATAGCAAAGGACCTGGCCTCCCCCCCCCCCAAAAA
>JANVCF010166294.1:0-11205 GCA_025388745.1 Hydrozoanthus gracilis
GGTGGACGCCATCTTTGTTATTGTTGTTGTCTCTGCGGTCGAGCGAGCGCTGGCGGCCTGTGGCTGTGAGTTTTTTACATTTTGTAAAGAAACCCGCTGACAACATGCAAAAAATACTGCGCGCGTTTCAGAATACACGGATTATTTGGAATAACTGTTCGTTTGGAAAATTAAAATCGAGATATTCCGGATTATTCCAAAACGTAGTCCTATTCCGGAATAGGCCCAAACGAACGCGCCCTTAGTATGATCAGAAGGCCTAAACGCATCGAAAAATTTGCGGTTTCAAAAGAAAACTCGCTACTGTGGTCAGGGCCTTAGTTTACTATTATTTGCTACGACGAACTCTCAATTTGTCATTAGTGTTTTCTTTTTGAAATTTTGTTTCGACCGAAAAAGTCACTGGAGAACAGGCAATAGGAGTCGAGGTCCCTACGGTTCAACAGTCTAATCCGATCCAACCATTTGCAGAAGTTAGAGCAAAGGCATCACCTTCTCCCCGTTGTTTTAAAACCCTGAGTGATTCCCGGTCCAGTCGACGATTTTTTGTGCGAAGGCCCCGCCGGCTAAGAGAAGCGATGGGCTCTGGGGACGAGAATGAGTTAACAAAGGGGTAGTTTAGTACAGATTATCTGGGTTTTTTTTTTCATCTAAACAGTAAAGAAACCTTGGACACTGAACGTTGGCGTTTAGTGCAACGCCAGTGCTTCATTTCTTGATTGAGAGCTTAGCCATACAGTAGACACATTTTTACCACAGTTTAGTAGAACTTGTAGGATGGGGGAGGGGAGGCTCCCGTAAATAAGCTATATGGGGGTGTGTCGCCCTTCAGGATTTACTTTATTAAACTCTGATCAGAAAAAGGGTATGCTCTTGACGCCCAAAATTCCATAAAACCTGGTGTACGGATCGCTCCTCATGAACAGGACCGCTCCCCTTCGCTTCTCTTAGCCGGCGGGGCCTTCGCACAAGAAACCGCTTTCTAAGAGAAGCGATGGGCTCTGGGGACGAGAGTGGCTAATCCAGTTGCCAAAACAAGTTTGCTAAAACAAGGCTGCCATGCGAGAGGTCTCAGTTTGATTCCCGTTCGACTGCACCGGGAATCACTCAGGGTTTTAAAGCAACTGGGGAGAAGGTGCTGCTTTTGCTCTAACTTCGGCAAATGGTTAGACCTTTGTGTAGTAGTTCTGATGCTCAGGATGTGATTTTATACTGGTAATCATAAACACGGTATAGAAACTGATAAAGTAATATCAGACACACGGTCAGGGTTTCCTTTGCGCTCGAGCGGCTCCTTCCCACCTACATTAACTTAGGGTGAGTATTCCCCCCCTCTTTCCCCCTTCGCTACAACCCCCCATCCACCAGCGTGGTAGTAAAGCATTCTTTCACTTATTTCAGCTGAACCAGTCCCACCTGAAAAAACGACAACACCAGCGACGACGACGACCCACCAAACTGAAGTAGTGCCAAAAAATTTAAAGCAGTCCCCTCATTCCAGTTCCAGGTCAACTAAGACCGCATCGGCTTGGATTATTCTTGCTATTGTGGTGGCAGCCATCGTTGCTATAGTAATCACAGTATTTGTCGTGTATTATTGGAACAACAGATATTCGGGGTCTTTCAAACCCAAGGGAGAAACCACTTCTACTGTTTCAAGTTCAGATAAGGAAAACTTGCGTGGATATGAACAGCCTGCTTTCTATGTTTCGTCAAAGAAACGAGAGAACAACCAACCCTACAACAAAGTCTGATCCGATAGGCTATTTGTCAGAAGTGGATGCGTTTTCGCCCTGCGTGTTCTTTTGTGCTAGTTGTACAAAAAACTATAAAGCGGGCAATATTGGTTATCTGCTACATGAAAGGAATTTATATCCGCGCTCAAAGCATTGCGACTTTAAGAGAGAACCAAGTCATATCGAACAAGAAACCTGCTTTCTATATCTGCCCATTTTTATCACCCTTGTCTAGAGTGTTTGGGGGGAAATTATACTAAATTAAGCGTTTTGCAGAAGTACATATATGCGAGTCAATATATTCAAGATAATCAAGGGAGCGGTCGTGTACTTTATTTCTAAAGGTGTTTCAAAATACAAAAGCTTCTAAGAATGCGCTCAAAATAACTAGTAAATGCATATTTTTACAACTTTAACGGATGTTTAAACTTGAATTGGGATTTTATCATTAATAATATAGTTTATAAAAGATCAAGAAATCTATTCTACTCTCGCAATTTAAATTTAAGTAGCTAGTTTTCCCTGCTGACATCCTGCATGATGTAGCTTTGGAAAGGCGTTCGAAGGTTTCCAGTATTTAAAACAACAAGGACTTGGATGTTTAATGGCATCCAGTGCAGAATTAAGTTCATGCACACTGTTCATAAGAACCTTTCTTTCTTTCAACCATGAAGAAGAGGCTGAAAAATGTTCAAACTTTAGGAAAATTCTAAAACTTACCGAAGTCGGAAATGGCGGGAACTTTTATTTTGGGACCTGCGCATGGTTTATAATTAACACTTATCCTATTTCAGTTGAAGTGGGCAGTGTCAGAATATCTAGCTAGGAGCATTTTTAAATTGAAATAAGCACTTATCCACCGAATTTGAAATAGGGTAAGTGTTTTAGTATGTACCAGCGAGGCAATTGATCTACGCAAATTTTCCTTTCGAGAAAAGAAAGATATTTAAGAAAAAAATATTTTTTACAGTTGAATCAAAGAGGTTGACAAACCTCACCCATGAGCAGCCTAATTTACAACAGCAAATGTGAAAATCTACTATTTCTAAACCAATCAAATCACGCGTAGCCGAGCTTGTATGTACTAACATGGAAATATCTTTTTTCCTCCGCTAATGTTCATCTGTGCAACAACGCCTTCAGTGTTGTGTACAAGTTTGTTTTAATTTTTTAAAATTTATTATTACATTTTTTTCTTGCCGTCCATTGTGGCTGTCAATTCATTTTGCGCTTCCGGTTGTTTTGTGTAACAGCTGCACACCCTATCGAAATACTATCGAAGGTTAGCCCCCAGCAGAACTGGTACTCATTTACACAGCTGAGTTGACTGAAACAAGTCAGATAAAGTGTCTTGTTCAAGGACACAACACAGTGGTCTGACCGGGATTCGAACTCGCGGCCCTAGGATTACGAGTCGAAGACGCTAACCGCTCGGCCATTGCGCCGCCGACTTCGATAGCTTAGTTACCTCCCCAGGCAGGGTCAAAGATCTGTACCGCTTTTTAACAATACAGAAACCGGAGATAAGCGCCGGCCCTATGAGCCACTGAAGCTTAAGAAAGTATTTAGCTAGCTTTAGCTACCCTGAATACCAACAATTATGTTTAAGAATGTCTTAAGTTTTATGAAGCTAAAACCGCTAAGTATTTAAGAACAGCCGGCCAGCCCTAGCCCAAAGATTAGACGTTGTTGTCATAGTTAATACATACGGACTGGTTAAGAAACTATTGCTGTATGTCTTTTTTGACATTTTCTACTGTTTTCTGGTCTTGACCCTGCACAAAACGAGCGATAGACAAAAAAGCTACAGCCAGTCAAAATAATCTCACTAACACCTGAAACAAATAATGTGCAGGGTCACGGCTCGTTCAACACAAAAGAAAGCATCTTCGTACGATCTTTGTATTTCCTTTTTAAGTTTTGCCGGCCTTCCGATCCTAACATGCCGGTCCGTTTATTAACTATGTTCTTATAAAAAAAGAGTGTAAATAGGTGCATTTCGGTTATAACCTGAATAATTTTAAGAGCAAATTGGTAAAAGGTAAAAAATCGGTTTAGCGAAATTGAGAATATCAGTGTATAAAGATACTATTAAATTTGGGATTTTTTACACACGAGGTTCCTTTTATTGAACAGAATTTTTTGCCGCCGTAGTCGAGTAAATCTAAAGTAACCTAATCAGAAATATTTTTTTTTTATCAAAACGGAAACTTGTGTTTGAGCTACTGGTGTAAGAAGAGCAAAAAGATTTAAATGCTTTTCAACGCAAAAGGGATGTTGTGTCAGACACCGTGCCGAGTTACAGTCTCTTAAAAGCTAGGGAACTGAACTCTAAAATCAACTTTTGTCAAACAAAATCTTTAAAGTTGGGATAACGACATTCGAACTTTTTTTCCTCGCGTCGGGATGATTTTCCAAGAAATTTGTGTTGTAGGCAAGTTACTCGCTGCTTTACATCGGCGGCTCGAAAGTTAAGGGTCAGCGGAGTGAGAGTGATGCTATAAGGTCAGGTTTTGGGAAAAATTGGCTTGAACTTAAAAGGTTCACATTAAAGCGAGACATCGCACACAAATAAAAAATCAATTTTAGTCTTGACTACGCGCTAGCTTGTGACAACCATATGCACTCACTCGCTTCCCCATGACCTACGTCACGCGCTACCTTCGTTTACCGCTGACAAGTTGACAAACGCCTACCAGCAAGCACCTTCAAACTAGAATTTCTCAGAAATTAAGCGCGGCAGGAGGACAAAAATTCTTAAACAAGTTTTAAGGTTGATTTCAGGGATGATTTCCGTCTCTCTTGTTGCGTTTCAAAAATTTAAATTTGCTTGAACGAGGACTGTGAGTGTGGACTCCATGCAGTTGACAGTTTTTGATAAGCGGAACTGGCGATACGGGGTGAGAGGGTTAAAACTCATCAGACCCCACAAAAGGTGCTAGTTTCTACTAACATGCAGCAGGATGGTGGCCACGCAGGTTAAAATTACTGCAAACTAAAGCAACTAGCTCTAGATATCAATGGTGCTCATGCGCAATACTGCAGACCTCCTGATTCGACAACGGGTACAAAATTTTTCCATACGTCACGCTACGCGCGCCGGGCGCCGGATTTGTGAAGAAATCACACCATCTCTTTATATTGGCAAAATGTCGTCGTAAACTTGCTTACAACAGGATTTTCTGAAAAATTCGTTACGTGAGCTACGAGATTTGGGCAACACAACGAGATTGCGTGGTTTCTTCACACGCGCAATGTGACAAATGGGGAAAATTTGTACTCGTTGCCGAGTCTTAGATCTCTTTTGGCACGAGCATGGTGAAACGTCGGTCACCAGTGCAGATTAGTGGTGACAAAAGTAGAATCAATTTCCATGTGAAAAGAGGTTCGACGTGCGTTACGTTATTCATGAGAAATTCCGCTTCAAAGTATCTTAGCAAAATTCAGCGGATTGCGGCCGGCAAACACTGCGGGTCGCGTGTAAATATCGCGGGCTCTTTAGTATTGTTTTGGGAATCAAACAAAAATGTATTTATGAGCTACTAACAAGGTACTAAATTTGAAAACGAATTAAGGTAAAACTACTTGCAGATCAGGAAAAATCTTTCTTGATTATAGCGTGTTGATCATTCTTTTCAGATTTTATCCACAGGCATGAATCAACTACGATATTGAAAATGTGAGTTTTCGAAAAGCTCGCTTTAACACTTTTCGAAGTCGCCAAGTTGAGCAACGAGTTCAATTCCATTCCACACAACCAGCTTAATCCATTTCATGACTTCTTTCCGCTGGGAAGCGTCGAGAGAGAAATTCAGTTAAGAGAAAACTAACTTGATAACTTATTAGTCGCTTTATACTATTCTCAAAACATAATCATAAAACAGCTTGACAAAACCAACCGAAATGACCTTGATAAAAATTGTGTTAACATTTTTGTACTCATATTTGTAGTCTGTGAAAAGATTTCTTTTGCATTTTGCTTGTTTCACACAGCCATCCCGTCTCTTTAAACAATACCGGCATTTGTCTACTCGAGTCTTTCTTAAGAGTTCAAAACTGGTTGTTTGCGTTCTCTATACTTTGTAAAACAACATGCCGAGTATGAATGAAATTAAGATGTTGTCTCTTTGTATATACGTTGGAATGAATTTAGTTTATCATAGTAGCTTTCACTACTTAACTGCATTGATTGTCAGAAAGTATCGCCGAGTGTTTTGTTTTTGTATGAACCGAGGTCGTTACTTTGGAGGGTCGCAGTTTTTGGGTGGCCGTTATGTGGGGGACAAATCCAACTGCGAACATCTCCCCGGGCCACACCGGGCTATTAGTCTTGCAAAAGTGCATTGGTCGCACAAAACTCATGCGAAGAAAAGAATTTACGTCAATTTATCCGGCACCAGCGAACCAAATCACACCTAGTAGTGTATCTTAACGGGGAATCGATGATAATAAATAAGTGTTGTTGACATTTTACGTTCCTGTTTGGCACTTTTCTTAAAGCAGAGCCGGGAAATGCAACTAATCCGAGTGATATCGTCGAATATATATTCAAAATATGGAAATCAAAATGGAAGTTTCTTCGTGTTGAAGGTAGAAAATATTAATACTGTTGTTCTCCAAAAGCAAACAGTTATAGCGTTTTCCACTATTTTTGATTGTCTAAATACTCATGCTTGTCTTAGTTTGCCCAGTTGGTAGGGCGTCAGTCTGTCGTACGGGAGGCCTGGGTTCAATTCCCAGTGCTTCCTTCATATGTTGCCTTTGCCTTAACATCTTTAAACGGTTAGACTTTGCTTCTTCTCTGATAAGGGCTGGCCAAGCCTCTTGATCTCCTATCCTGATCTAATCGTCTACCCGCATAGCTGGCAACCTCGAACTTCAGGAGCAAAATGAGCCTGGGTAGTCGGCTAGCGCCTTCTTTAACTTTGATACATTTTAAGTTGAAACTAATGCGTCATCCATCGTATCGAAACTGTATTTGCTGTTTGCCAGTGCTCATTGTTGCTAAATGGACATCTTTGGTGTAATATGATTTTTTTACTTCATGTTGGAGTTTTCGAAAAAAACACAGAAATTTTTTTTAATTTGTCAAGTGTTTTAAACCGAACTTAGATATCAAAGCGCAACCTTAATAACTCGCGACCCGCATGCTCCGTTTTTATAGGCTTTAGATTTTAAAGGACAAAATTAAAAATAAGTTATGAACAGCTATCAGACGGATTTTGGTCTACACTTGAGATGTTTGTTAGTATAACAACATTTCTCAACGTTCTTTTCATTTACAAATATCAAGAATGATTTCGGAATGATTTGAGGCTGAAACCGCTAAAAAGTTTAAGAGCAGCGCAGCCTTAGCCGAAAATGACTGGTTCTTAGAAAAAAAAGCGCTTACCAGCCGGCCATTCTGGTCTAGGCGTGTGAAGGAGCTGGCAGCCGTCTCAGGGAAGATAGCTTCAATCGCAAGCATTTTCGTTGGGATTTCTTTTTTGCCGCCTCGCTCCAATTTTAAATCGCACGGCCAAAAGAGAAAACCCCATAAAAATCAAACGGAAACGCTTGTTATGCTGGCTACAAGGAAGATTAATACTAAACTTTTCTTAGCCTACAGATATAAGGAAACGACGCAAGAATCTGCAGTCTTACACTTGCATCAACTACTCAGGTGTTTTTTATGCAGTTATTTTTTCTTTCGTGGTCGTTGAAGGATGGATTAAGTTAATGATATTAAATTTTCAAATACTTTTTGAATAGTGAACAAAAACAAAACAAATACCTCACGTAAGTGATCTTTAAAATAAATATTTCATATAAATATTTATACATTACTGATGATGACCACTGTGTCGAAAACGTTTTAGCCTTTCATTTTTAAAACATTTTATAAGCAAAGCAATTATGACAAATATTTATAGATTAAGCGAGAGTCTTTTCAAATTAATCTTGTCTTCAGTTCAGCCACTCTGCAAACATAGTTGAAATTGTTATCATTTCACATCTGGTCTTGATTTTATCCAGTGGAACAACCAAAAATTTATTCGGCTTTCTGTTGGTCTTCAGAAGTCTCCAGCCGTAAGGTCATATGGAGTGGTAATTAAAGATGGTAGCGCCATCACAGCTAGCAATAAACTGGAGGAATTTACCTGAAAGTTGCCTTGAACTTAACAAACAAGCTTTGTTAGAATTTAACTGACATTAACCCTACTCGCTTGAGTTTGTTGTTAAACTCTTAACGGCTTATCTTCTTGCCTTAAAATGTTTTTCTTACCTTGATACGTACAACAAGAATATATTTGCGTAGGATTTTGTTGTAGGGAAGGATTTTGTGAGTGTAGATCCGATCACGGAAAGAAGGATTTTTTCGAAATTTAATTCAGTTTCTTTTACGCACACTATTTCGCTCAAATAAAAGAAAGTTTTTTTTTTAAAAGAACAAGATAATTACTTTATATCATATCCATGCAAATCGTTCGAATGATTTATTTCCGTTTCTAAGCCAGTCGTTCACTAATGTTTATGAAGAGTATCGTGAGATTAAAATGGTGATGTCAATCAAATTATCTTTCTTTAGGACATGGGTCAGACCGCATTATGAGGGGAAGCTTAGAAAAATGTAAAAACTCTACCTGAGTGGGATAACATTTTCAATCATGTTGAAAGACGCGTTTTCGAGTTAAAAAAAGAATGAAAGATTAAAAATATGAGCACTGAATTGACTCATATTTCAGAATCTAAAATTAGCTATTTAAAGCTTGCTGCAAGAATGAAAACGTGTTTAGTGTTTAAGGGCGGAATATACAACGGAAGTAGAAAAGCGCTCACCGCTACAGTTGGAACCACCAACAAACATCGCACGCTTATAGAATTGGTACGTAAGTTGTCCTTTTAATAATTCTAAAAACTATTGCTACACTAATCTTCATAGCTCGTGCCCACGACTAACAATTACTTTGATGAGACACAATCCAATTCATATTTGTTGTTTTTGGTATATCTATAGTCTCTCACATAGAGCAATATAGTTGTATTTAGTTATATATTTCAAATTTTTGGATTGATGTCTTTAAACTCACGCTAACCGATTGCTAAAGAACATGTAAATCTAGATAAACTATACAAAGACCATTTGCGTGATCATTTGATCGACCGACTATCATAAACTAGTGGATGTTTAAGTATAAACCTTTGATTAAAATCAATCCATTGTTAAGAAAAGAAAGCAAAAACAAATTGCTTGACTCAAAATCTAGCTGTATACCTGTTTTTGAAAGTGAAAATTTGAGTTTATGGCCACTTGAGTCATTTTAGTACAATGCGCAATGAACAAGCACACGAACTTAGTGGGCGGTGTCCACGCTTCCCAACACAAAAAGCTCTGTTTTGTGGTTATATTTGGCACGGTGTCCTTGACTTTCAACTTTTAATTGTTTAGCAAGAGTAGGCTATGGTGCGAAGAGACGAAAGCAAAGTGAAGCTAACCGAACATCATTCAACTCTTGGCAGGGAGGCAATATTTGTTTTTGATTTACGCACGAAACACTCGGACCAATGCAAATCAAAGCATTTGGTTTGAAGTTTCTCGATTTTGTTACTTAACATTCTCAAGTTGATCGACTTTCACCTTTGCAGTGTAATCAGAGGTTAGATATTTCATAATTCTGAAGAAAGCTAGATTTTAGAAACTTTTTTGGCTGTTTTGGTGGTTGATAGTTACTGGTTAACCAAAAATAAAACTCTGTTTAACAAAAAGACAATTTGGGGTTTGCTCTGAAGTGTTTGGGTTAAAAATCTCCTTATTGTACCTGAATTTCCTGTTAAAAAACCGATAGATCCTAAATTGTTTATCAGTGTACATCAGTTAACAAACAATTACTTGTATAAATTGCTGATGAATGATATTAATTACGAATCATTGAATGTCATTTGAAATTGTTTCAATTAAAGTTGGATCTTTCGATTTCAAAATTTTGTAAAACAGGAAGTTATGCAAATTAAGGAAATTCAATATACACATATCGAAAAAACTGAAAACTCAGCCTGGCAAGAAGCAAGTGTACACGGATATTTCGCTTTTTAAATGAACAAAAACTGAGATAACTCAACTTCCTATGTAAAATCAGTTATCTAAAGCCGGGGCTACACACTGCAGCTTTGTATGCAACGTTGCGCGCAATGGAAAAATTGCACCATGTAGCCACCTTTGAAATTGTTGCACGCAACGTTGAGCGAAGTAGAAACCTATCCTGCTCCTGCAACATTGCAAGCAACTATTTCTCCGTGTTCCTTAAAGAATGGATTCAACTACGCGCAACGTTGCATGCAATGTTGCTCCATGTAGCCACAGCTCAAGTTGATATTTTCAAAGTTTACAGTTTACCGAGGACAGCAAAGCTGATTGCCAGCGCAAGAAGTTTCACTTTTGCGCGCGTTTGCTAGTCTCGGCACACTCGTTTGATCTCTTTGTACGTAGGCCTAGCTAGTGTTGCAAAGATCGTAATACGTCATCCCTCACGCAGAGTTTGTATACCAAAACTTAAAAAAGGCTATGAATCAGCAGTTAAAGCTACAATTTTATGTAATAGGGTTTTTCATCAACCTTTTTCACTACTATGAATGAAAAAACCTGATTTATCTCGGTTTTGTGTTGTGATTTCGCCATTGCAAGTAATGCTGGTCGAGCCTGAAGTATAAAGATGAACTTCTCGGCCACCATCAATAACAATATTGTTCTGAAAGCAAGAGAAACAATAAAATGACTTCACTGTTTTCGAAAATTAATAAAGTTGTTATCATCTTCATCAAGTTGTTGAGTGATCATCATTTTGTTATCATTACACTTATGATGATGTCAGTAATAATAACGATGATTATGGTTATCATAGTTCTTGTTATTATTAATGTTATTGTTATTACTATTATTGTTATTATTATTGTCATTATTATTGTTTTTATTGTTTTCATTATCATATAATAAATTAATATAACTTAGCAGTATATAATGTTCCTACAGTTGTTGTTATTTGTTAGTGTACTGTTGCTAGTGAATAAAACCTTTATTTCACCTTAGTTCAAGTCATTCAAGTCTTACCACGTTCTTCACGAGTGCAAATACTCTGTAATTAGTCGATGATAGAAATCTGGATCATTACGTGATTAACTATAGAACCGCCGATTGATCGACCTCTCTTCGGTAATTACAAAACTGACGTCGCACTTCGCACTTCATCCCTTAATCAGGATATTCTAATCAACACTGGTCACTAATATTCAAACAATCCCAAGTTAATACAAGCCTAATGAAAAGATTGAAGTGTTGATGAAATTGATTTCAGCACGTTAATTGACAAAGAAATGCCATAAATGAGTACGTTTTTACTATTTAAGAATTTTTCATTGAACTTCGGAATTTCAGAAACACATGCGTGCGCCGGGATAAGAAGAAATATTCATTAAACGTTAGAAAAGATCATTA
>JANVCF010166627.1:0-35775 GCA_025388745.1 Hydrozoanthus gracilis
TAGTGAAATGCCTTGCATCTCATTCGCGCGAGACGTTCCATCCGCGACCTACGCACGCACGTCTAGTGAAGTGCCTGACATCTCATTCGCGCATTACGTTCCATCCGCGACTTACGCAGGCACGTCTAGTGAAATGCCTGGCATCCCATTCGCGCGAGGCGTTCCATCGGCGACTTACGCAGACACGTCTAGTGAAATGCCTGGCATCTCATTCGCGCGAGACGTTCCATCCGCGGCCTACGCACGCAGTCTAGTGAAATGCCTGGCATCCCGCTTGCGCGAGACGTTCCATTTGCGACTTACGCACGCACGTCTAGTGAAATGCCTGGCATCCCGTTCGCGCGAGACGTTCCATCCGCGTTTTAAGCCCCGGCGCACACGAGAGGAAACGGCTGAGCAAAAAATCTCGTGGGGCCGTTAGCTCAGCTGTTTCCTCCCAAAAATATAGATATTTGATACAGATATTTGTCTCACGACCTCGGAAGGCAAAAATCTCACCAAAACTTACGCGCGCACGGGAGGAAACAGCTGAGCTAACGACCTCGCGAGACTTTTTGCTCAGCCGTTTCCTCTCGTGTGCGCCGGGCTTTACGCACGCACGTCTAGTGAAATGCATGGCATCTCATTTGCGCGAGACGTTCCATCCGGTAATTACGCACGCACGTCTAGTGAAATGTCTGGCAGCTCATATCCGCGAAACGTTCAATCCGGGACTGACCGTTTTAAATAAATGCCAGAGTCATACGGTCGAAACATCATAACCATATCAAGATTCATGAAAGGTACTTACTTTAATCATTAATCTATTTATGTTTTCATGTATTTTCTACTAAGATATTGTTGAGTTTTATCTTGTTAGTGTTAGTTACTAACCATCACACAAATGTCGCACGAATTATTACACAAAAGGTTACCTTGGTTTTACCTAAAATGTTGAGCGAAAGTTCTTTCAAATTTTACATAAGCATATTGAGTTAAAACTTGATTAAACCAATGTTGTCGAAAATGTAAAAGTTAACACTAAAAATCACTTGGCTGGATGTATTCAAGCAAAAATACTCCATATCTGCAACTCACTTTAAGCAATACTCAGATATGATGACAAACTGCTATTGTTCGGCCGTTTATATTACAAGATAGAAAAAACTTTGCACAATGTTGAAAACTCAAAATTTTCTAATACTTTTCACTTAGACTTCTCTTAAAATTTTAGTTTAGTGCCACCCTTACAACTGATCAAAACTAGTTTTGTATCTAAAAATGTTGTCCCTTTCCTCAAATGTATTAAAAATAATCAGTCTAAAGCAAGTTTATATTCGTAGCAGGTATTAGTGCTGTTGTGCTTGGTCAAGCAAGCTGCCTCTCAGTAATCTAAATACCAACTTAATCTGTTGCAATAGAAATCAAGGACTGAATGCAACACGTGTTCCGGAAAACAAGTACTCTGTGGAAAAACTTAACAATCTGTTTGTTATTATCTAAAAGTTAGTTTCCTCTTCTGTCAGGTCAGAGCGATCAATGGCCTCATTATCCAATCCACCAGGATTCAAGAGGTGTTTTGGGGTGGCCTCAGGACTTGCTTCACCTTCCGAATCCGTCTCGTACGGAGCTAGCAGTCGCTTTACCGCCACCATCTCAACAGTTTCAGGCGATGCTACGGAACCCTCGCTGGCCAGCGCGTATTTGTGAGAGTTTTCGGAGTTATCTGTGCTTAGCTGTTGAACTCTGTTTTTCTTCTTTCGTCTTTTGCGAAGACGTGCAATCAACACCCATAGTATACAGCACGTGAAAAAAATAAACAGTATGCAGGACGTGACAATGACTGCGATTTCCGTTGGTGTAAGTTTTACTTTAGGCTTTGCCTCTTGGCATTTAGGAAAGGCATCGTAAGTTCCGTAAAGTAGGCATTCTTTTATGCCCAAAACTTTTTGGCAGTAAAATCCAAACAAACTCACCGATAGCTTGTGGTGAGAAAGGTTGCCCGAGTCTGCAATATCGGCCAGGCATGACTCGTAGTAAAACAGCGATTGTGGAACAAGACGGGGACTGCAGTGTTTTTGCAACGAGCCGCTGTAGAACATTTCGTGACAGAGTGCTATTGCTCTTTCCCTGATGCTTGCGTTTCTGAATGACAAAGAGTAGTTTGAGTTGGGGTGAAGAGGAGCACCCGATGGCGCCCAGTCCACGTTATCAAGTGGTGGGAATGAGATAAAGGTGGCATATTTCTGATCTTCTGTGGTGTTATACGAGGATACGCCCGCACTGGTGTTCAGCGGTAATGGATCATAGTATAGTGCAGTAAGAGTGACCCCATGACCTTCGTCCATGGGCACGTTCAGCACAAGACCCTCGATATAATGGTCAAACTTCAAGTTCCTCAGACGCGAGACCTCCTCTTCTGACTTGGCGTATTGCCACAACCTGAACTCGTCAAGGGCACCACTCATGTCATAGTCTGTTTCTATATCCGCACCATTCATGTATCTGAAAAAAACATTTTTCACACAAATACGTTAGATATCAAACGAGATGAAAAAACACAACCAACCCATTAATGCTGTTTAGTGATTTGGTAACAAGCATTCCCAAACCAAGCGTTGTCATTTCTAAACAGAGCTCATAATGCTATTATTAGAACAACAACATAAAAACCGTTTTTAGTTTATCCTAGTTAACAATCCCTTGCCAAATAAAAACAACAAAGGAGCAGCTTGAACAGAGGTCATAGTTATAAAACTACTTTCGTCGTGGGAATTGAAATCATAAGTGTACCAAGGCTGCCGGCAGGATGACACGAAAACGATATAGGCGGAGCGAAAACCGTGGAATGTTATTTCCTATCTATCGCAAACAGAGGCAGCGTCAACGCCAGAGCAAATGCAACAAGACAAGCCGGCAGATGTTTAATTAGATCTACAGCAGCCAATCAACTCTATACTTATCGTTGTAATAATACGTACAATGACAACCGTTAATGCAATGCAAGTTTTAATCATCAAACATTTTTAACAAACTTACCTTCCAAACACAATAAAACCATCAAGAGAAAATTCCTGTCCGATCCCGAGGCCAAACACAGATTGCGAGGCAGTAGAATTTCCTTGGGAGTTTACAAACACTTGTACACGTCCATCTGTGTTCCTCCATGTGACTGCAACGTGATACCATATTCCTCCTGAAATGTTTAGTCCCATGTTTGTCTCGTAACCGGAGCGTGTAATTCTTATCCCATTGTTGTACAATAAAGCAAACCCTCCTGATTTAGTCGAGAATGACACGATGGCATGCTTGGTCTTAAGGATCACAGAACGCCTACCAGCTGCCAGCATACTGCTTTTACTCCACGGAGTTGAGCAAGCGCGGACTACGCTCGACACGTCATTCATCAGACAAATCCAGACTTCAAAGGTAAATTCGTTTAATATTGCGTAAGAACTGTTTCCAACAAAAAGTACCTGTTTCTGAGAGCCAAACAATAGCATGTACCCAGCACCGGTGAAAAGTAACCCCGCATGTCTATTTTTCAAGATCACTTCATTTTTTCTAACTGTTCCTCTTGCACCAAATATCTCATCGAGAGTCGTTTGATTAAAAGTTGTAAAATTTGTGCTGTTGTGTGACAGGCTCTGATGGTCTATCAGCCAATCACTTCCCTCCTTACCACAAATACCAGCTGTATCATCGCGCATTCCAATCGGCACTTCAATAGCAGTTCCAATAGTCCCGTAGTATGTAAGTATAGTAAACTTGATGTTCATCGTTTCGTCTTTTATTTCTAGAATTTTAGAATGAACCCAGCGATAACTCAAGCCTCCAACCTCCTTCCAAGAATCAGATGCCAGAAGGAGTGCAGATGTGGCCTTTACGTGGTTCACCAATACGCTCGAAACCTTTCCTGATTCCTCCAACATGACAGAAAGAAAGTTCGTTGACGTGTTTAGAGCAACTTCGGTGATTCGTCTGCAAGATAGGCGGTTCTCACATGGCACTTGCAATATTTGTGCATCCAGTCCTTGTAGTTTAAGCAGGTGGTACGAACCAGGAGCTTCAAAGTGATAGTTTGCTCCTGTCACTGTTGTAAAATGTGGATCGCCAAAACTTATTGAAAGACCTGTTTTGTTAGTTTTCATCACAGATTTCTCTATCGCAACAGAACAGTCACTTCCTTTCCATCCTGCTGTACACTGGGAACAGTTTGAATACTGTGAGTTTCTAAACGTTGGTTCAGTACCATTTGGAGACGCTCCCCTCCAGTGAGGTTCGCAAAAGCATGTACCATTCAGACGACTACACTTGCCGTGGCCATTGCAAACACTCCACAAACCGCCTGGGCACAAATTCGAACAGTCTTTTCCCCAGTAACCATGTTCACAGGCACAAATGACCTCACCCGACGCTTTTGGTTTAGGTACTGCGTAACCAAACAGACACGACTTGTCACACCGATGTCCAATGAAGTAGGGGAAACGCATATCGTGGAAATAGTGACATAACTCTTTAGCCGGCCACTCGGTAATGTTTAGTGTTGTTTGACAGTAGTCTGCGAATGATACAACAGAAAACACTGCCCAGTTTAGTTTTTTGGAAAAAGCAATGTCGTCTAAACATATCTTGAAATAAAATTGAGCAACTTGAATCCCAAGCGTTTTACAGTTCAAAAACAGAGGCCCACCAAGCAGTAGTAAATTACAATAAGATTCTGCTTTTACTTTTAGAGATAAATCACCAAATACGGCGGCAGTACTCTGCGTTGGAATGTTGGCATCGGAAAAACCCCAGAGCGGTTCGTGAAACTTCGCCTTGTACAGATGGTTGTCAGAGACCAAGTCGTTGATTATGGATCCCTCTACCTGATTGAGTTTCCAAAGATGAAGCAAACCTGGATAACGCTGAGTCTGCACATTTAGCCGCCAGTTTTTGCGTATAAGATCTGTGTTTGTCTGTCTCTTCCAACAGCGAATCTCGTCAATTTCTCCCACAAAACTTGATGACGGAGGCTTCCTTCCTTGTTCGCGTGATGGTTGCCATTGTCCAAGAACTAACAACCCGCCATCCATGAAAACGTTTTTGTCCAACTTAAAAACCCGGATCGACGTGAAACCTCTCGAGTTGAAGTGGTAGAGTTGAAGAACGCCGATAAACCTTTTGAACACCAAAGTAATTTGGTTCCATTTTCCAACTTCGTTACTTAACCCAGTGTCAAACACCTTGTCTCCATACACAATTCTCAGTTTTTCATCGTTCACTAAGGAGAAGATACGGTTACGTGCGTATGACAGGATGGTTCCACCATATTTGTAAATCTTAACAAGGAGCTCTATTGTCAGGATATTCACGTTTGAAAAGTATTGTGGTCGAGATCGTACAAGACTGTCTTTAAACACTAAAGAGAATCCACCCCCAGTGACGTAACGATGTTCTTGATATGATAGGTAATGCTGCACGAACAAACTATTACTCTCATGTACCTTTGAACCAAGAATAATTTTGTTTAACAACTGTTCAATGTCTGTTCCATTTAGGCCAAAGTTATAACCTCCACATACACCAAGAAGGCCAGTCGTGTTTCGGCAAAATAAATCTGGCACGTGTATATGGATGCTTAGGCTGCTTCCTACTGTGAGTGAGAACAAGATACCCTCTGGTCCCTTGATATGAAATGTTACACTCGATACACGTACCATAGTAAAGTATACGGAAAGTCTTGTCACGTGATCAACCCGTACGATTCTTCCATTTAACCAGACAATTGGTATGATAATGTCTGTCTTTAGTACACTCCTGATTGGTGCCCGAATGGTGACTCTGTTGTTCTTGTAACTAAAAGCAAACCCAGTCGTACAAAGAGGTAGGTACTTCCCTAATCTGATGCATGGTGATTGTCTAACTTGAACTACAAAATTTCGTGCAGTTGTTCTCATTAAGTAGAATTCTCCGTGTCTTTCAAACTTAAAACGCAGTCCAAAGAATGTTGTGTAGTGGCCATGAGTTCCAATGGAGGACGTGAAAGAAACTGCAGCGACAAATTTTGTGACAGCAAACTGACAATAAATTCCTTCCCAGCCGACACTGCATTTTCTGCAACTTTGGTCTCCTTGCCAGTTGACATCACAAACACATTTTCCGGTCACTGTATCACAACGTCCATGCCCCCCACACGTATCAATAACGCCACCTGGACACAGCTCAGAACAGTCATCACCCCAGTAGCCACTATCACAAACGCAGTGATTTCGATCATTTGGGTCTGCAGTACCAAATACACACTTGATGTTGCACTCATCACCTATCCACAGAGGAAAATGGGTTCCTAGAAATCTATTACATAGTTTCTGGGCAGGCCAGAGGGTTAGACCGAGCACAGCTTGACAGTGGTCTGAGAACGATACCACAGCGGTAACAGCAGCACCGATTTTATTGCTGACTGCAACGTTTTGCAAGCACACTAGGTAATAGAAATCTCGTTGGGCGGACAAGCTGTAGCAGTGTTCAGTAAGGGGACCTCTATAAAACATTTCAAAGCAGAATGAAAACGCCTCGTTTTCTAGGCTTTTGTTGTTAAACACGGTCTCAAATGGTTTTTCAGCTGACGTAAAGTTTCGGTCAACAGCAGCGTCTGAGTATACCCAAGTTGGTCGGGGCCAAGGTTTGCCAGGTAAGAAAATATGCTCATCTGTGATCAAGTTGAACACATTGTTTCCTTCACCTTCGTTACACTTCCACAAAGCCGATACCTCAGGAAAGGAAGGGAGCACGTTCATTTTCCAGTTTTGCTGGATAAGAACAGGATCAAACGCTCGCTTCCATACACGTAGTTCGTCAATTACACCAATAAATTGAGTTTGCGTTTTTCTCTCTGTCTCATTGGGTGACAAATCCCACTGTCCGAGCTGGATCGTACCTCCTGGCTGAAATGGGCTGGAGCTGAAAATACGAGATCTTCTTGCAATACGACCTTGATGACTGAAAACATATACTTCAAGGGTCATTAACTGGTGATACCATAGGAGTGATAAGTGGGTCCAATTGTTCAGTTCTAACGGGATTCCTGTGTCCCAAGTGAGTTGACCGTAAAAAATGTGAAGTGTAAAGTCAACGGTAATGGCAAAAGTAGACTCAAATGCGTACGAAAGAAGTGTGCCTCCAAAATTTAATGGTTTGAATAATATTTCAATGGTTAAATCGACACCATTTTCAAATGTCTTTACCAAGGGAACTGACGAGGCTCCAGTTCTGTTAAATGACAAAGCATACATTGCTCCAGTTGGAACTAACTGTTCTTGGAAATGTTTGTAGTTAAGTACAAAGAGGTTACTTCGACCACTTACACTCACATTGATGTGAGCATTTATGTTTGCTTGTGTCAAATTTGTTATTGACACACCTGACTGAGCAAAATCGTCTTCAGGGTTCTTGTTACAAGAGCCAAGCAAGCCAGTAGAATTGTAGCAATACGTGGAGTTGACATCAACCTTGAAGTTCAAATACCTCCCTTCTATTCGAATAGATAACTTGAAATTTTTCATCCAAGCAAAAACATAATGATCTCGTGATTCAATCCGTAAGGAAATACCCAGATGAGAAGGGCCTAAATTTGTTCTCTGGCCCGTTATTCTAACTAACGTGTTGTCCACCCAGATGGTAGGGTACATGCCAGTGTTATGGGGTGCATGGAAAGATATTGCAGTTGATGCAACCGCAAACGCTACCGCATTGACACAGACAGACTGTAGGTTGCAAGGTACATGGCGCACTTGTAATTCAAAGCCTTTTTCGGGCACACGAATGACGTAGAATATTCCAACAGCGACAAAGGTATAGCTACAGCCATCAAAAGTTATGTAGTGACCTCCGAGGGATGAAAGAGCATACGAGGTCATGGAAGGTGGATACTTGACCAAGGCAATAGAGCTGTCGAACCCTAGCCAGCCGGGTGAAGGAAGTCTGCAGTCTTGAGTCCCATTCCAATTTGCCTTACAGTGGCAGTGACCCGTGGCAGAATCACAAAAACCATGGTTATAACACGGCGCCAAAGGTCCGCCTGGACAAACATTCGAGCACTGGTTACCCCAGTAGCCTGGATGGCAGATGCACTTGTCTGGTGCATTCATTTTTCCATTAACACATTTTTCAGTGCAGTCTGGGCCAAACCATATCGGAAACTGCCTCCCTGGGAAAGCATTGCACAGTGATCTGGCTGGCCACTCAGTGAGGTTGAGGGATAATTGACAGTAATCAGCAAAGCTGATGATGACTTCCATGGACATGTACAACGAGCCTGTAATCGCAATCCTTCTAATGCATGATCTGTAGTAGATTGTCGAGACTCCACGGCCAAGGTCTTTACAGAAAATGTAAAGCGGTCCTGACAATAAAAGTTGTTGACAGAACCCTTCCGCTGTACTCTGTTGTGTGGCGTTTGGAAGTTTTTCTGTTGGTTTCCTTCTGTAAAACGGATCTTTTAATTCTACTTGTGAGAAGTACCATACTGGAGATTTCCAAGGTTTACCTCCAAACGCAAGTTTAGCACCCACAACTTTGTCAACAACTTGTTTCCCTTCGCCTTCATTAAAGGTCCATAGACGAGCCAGAGTCTTAGCCGACACCTCAACCCTCCTCTTCCAGGTCTGAAGGATTATTGCTGGATGAAAAATCCGAGTCCATATCCGAACTTCGTCAATGAAACCGGCAAAAAATTCAGTAGGTTGCGGACCACTTCCGTCAAGCGAAGGTTGCCAACCAGCAAAAGCAAGTGTTCCTCCAGGACCAAACACGTGGAACCCAATTCTGATGTCCACTCTCTGTAGTAGACCAGTCGATCGGAAATAATAGAAATGAAGAACTGCTGAAGACTTTTCGAACACTAGAACGATCTGATTCCAACTGTTTATTTCTGCTGTAATGTTAGTACGGAACACCGAATCTCCAGCATAGATGACAAACATTCCTTCAGTATTTGCAACAAAGAATGTTTGGGTCCGAGTATAAGAGATAATGACCCCAAACTGAACGGTCTTGAGCATTAAATCGATGGTAATGTCGTTGTCAAAAACTGAATCGCTTATGACAGTCGAAACTGCAGCTGTTTTGTTGAAAAACAAGGTGTATCCGGCATTGGCTTGACGATACTCCATGATGTTGTCGTACCTGTACTCAAATAGGCTATGGCAAGCAAGTAACTGCAGTTTTTTGGAAAGTCTGTTTAAATTATCTTCCGTTTGAGTATATGTTTCGGAGACATTCTGGCCAAGAGACACATTGTTTGCAAAAACTGTTTCGGAGCAATTTGTTGTTGGAGAATAGGACAGAAAAGAGTCCAGTATGTTTTTGTTACAGGAACCAAGTAACCCAGCTGAGTCCTTACACACCAATCCAGATGCAAGTACACTTAAAATAAGATAACGTCCACTAACACGAACCGAAACTTGTAAACTCGGAAAAAGAATCTTGTAGTGTGTAGAAGTCAGGTGGACTACCTGAAAACCATGCTGATGAAGAGTTATTGGATTGACGTCAATGTTCACACGAGCACCGTTTAGCCACAGTACAGCGTGTCCAGATGGTGTGTACGGACCATGAATTACTAATCGCTGCGATGAAACACGCAACGCAATTGCATTGACGCAGGTGTGTTCTTCGTAACATAACACGAAACGTACTTGAACAACAAGAGCCACGTTAGCTGACCGAATGAGAAAATATTCACCAGTAACTTTCATTACAAAGCTTACACCACTGAAGGTTGTAATAAGACCCCCGACATCGACACTTCCAATTCCTAAGAGCCCACTTTCAATAACATCTTTTGACTTAGACAAGGAACAATCGGGACCAATCCATCCTTCGGAACACGACGTACAGTTTTGGTCTCCACGCCAGTTTAAGTCGCACAAGCATTCCCCGGATGTAACACTACAGGTACCACGCCTGTTACAAGCGTTTTCGGCTCCACCAGGGCAGACTTTTGAACATTTTTTTCCGAAAAATCCTTTATCGCAAATACAATTGCTCTTATCGTTTTCCGAGGGTGTTCCAAATATACACGATACTGTACAGTTTTCACCAATCCAATTTGGAAACCTCCTTCCCAAAAAGTTGTTACAGAGAGGTTGTGCCGGCCAGAAATCCAGACCAAAAATAGTTTGACAATAATCTGATACAGCAATAACCACGTCTAAAGAGTTTACAGTACTCCCACTTTTAATTATTGCTTCTGAGCATGCTCTAAAGTAGAAGTCTAGAGTAACATTTCCTAATCCGGAACAGGCACTGTAGATTGGTCCATTGTATAATAGCGTGAAGCATTTCGCACTGGCGCTGTCCTTCAAGGTTTCATTTGATTCATTAGGGTTTACAAAGGGCACAACTGCTATTGGCGCATCGGAGAAGAACCAGACTGGATCTTTCATTGGGAACTGAGGCAAAACCAGATTAGTTCTTGATACCAAATCTTTCACTTTAAAGCCTTCACCTTCGTTAAGTTTCCACAGTGCAGATAACGAAGACGTTCCAGGTTGTACATTGCTGAGCCAACTCTGTTTTATCATAGCATAATCAAATGGAACACTCCACACACGAATTTCGTCGATGTACCCTAAAAAGGTACGTGTTGACTGCATACTTGCTGTTCCTGCTGATGGCTGCCATAAGCCAATTGCTAAAGACCCATGAACAGTAAATGGATCCACGATATTTTCAAAAACTTTAACACGGACAAATCCAGCAGAGCTCACCAAATACACCTGCATTTTTTTCTCTTTACGCATAAAGACAACAGATATTTCGTTCCACTCGTTTGTTTCAGTCGAAAATCCAGTATCATAAACGCTTGTACCAATGACGCACTTTAGAGTAACAAAGTTAGTAACATAAAACGTTATGTGAGAAGCGTATGATAAAATGGTACCACCACAGGTTCTGGGCTCGCAAGATCGAACCAGTAACTGGATTGTTACTGTACTGCTGACAAATATATTAGCAACGTCATACGAAATAACTGCAGTAAAGCGGAAGAACAAACTGTAGCCTCCACCGTACACCATTCTTGTTTCCTTGCGCTTTACTTCATCTATAACGATAACATGATTGTCTCCTGGTCTGACTGCAAGTTTTTCCTTAACAAAATCCTCCACGTTGCCGGTTGACGTATTAGAGAGACCTACTCCTTCAAGGACTGTAATGGGTTTGAATACAGGAGTTGTCTGGTTTTCTGTCGCAGTAGTATTCTCGACAGGCAATACACTAGCACAGGAACCACAGATACCTTGCACAACTTTGCAAAGTCTTGTTGGGACAATAAATTCTAGCGCCATGTAGCGATCAAATATTACAGCTTTGATTGTCATGTGGTGAGAAATCGAGAGACTATACCTGTTGCTTGAGACTCGATTAACTGAAATGTTTCGTGTGAGAAGAACTGAAGGAGGACTGTCACCAAGTAGAATGCGATTACTGTTGACGTAAATCTCGGGGGGTAGCTGCTTCTCATAAGGTGCGTGGAAACTAAGCTCCAGATCTCCAAGGTAAATACCAAGGCCATTTATACATACAGTGTTCAAGCTGCAAGGAATTTGGCGAGCCTGCACTTCAAAGAAACTTGTGTTAACTAATATGAATTCTCCAACAGCCGTAAAACTAAACATTGAGTTGTCAAACGCAAAAATTCGTCCGCCTTCGGATACGCTACAAACTTTCACGGAAAACGACATATTCGCTAAAGTCTGCTCGGGCACAGCTAAAGTGCAGAAGCGCCCAATCCAGCCTGGGGTACATTTGGAACAAACACTATTACCTCTCCAGCTTTCCTGACAGATACACTGACCACTTTCTACATCGCAGTGACCATGGCCGAAACAAGGGTTCGCAGGACCTCCAGGACAATTAAGGGAACAATTCTTACCCCAATATCCTTCATCGCAACGACATTTTCCCTCCATGTACTGCCCAAACACACATTGCACACTGCAGTTTGAACCTACCCAGTTGTTGTACCGCCCTGATGGCAAAACGCTGCAAAGCTTTTGCCCAGGAAGTGTTGATAGGTTAAGTGCTTCCTGACATTCATAGGCCATTGCTACTAGTGACGACTCTGCTGCCTGCAAAGAGCCTGTTGCAAGGATATCCGAAACGCAAGATTGATAATAAAAATTAGGATTTCTGGTAGCGTTACCACATTGCGTAGAGAAGGGTCCCGTTAGTAATAGCTCATTACACAGTTCTTGTGATTTATTCTCAAAGGTAACATTAGTGAACACGAAGTTGTTGCCCTGCGTAGAAATCTCCAAGTCTGAAGGAAACCATAATGGCGGTTTCCATGGAGACCGGGGAAGAATGATATTTACGTTTCCCACTGCTGCTCGAGCAACAAAACCTTCACCTTCATCGAATTTCCATAAAGCTGCAAGACCATCATATGAGACCTCAGTGTTCAAGTTCCATTCCTGTTGTATTGTAACAAAATCAAGGCGCTTATTCCATACTCGGAGTTCGTCGATCCATCCTACAAAGCCTGGCATAGAAATTGCAACAGTCGTGATTTGCCACAAGCCAATAGCCAAGGTTCCTCCTGCTGGAAACGCCCCAATACCAATAACAATCATACGTGTCTGTGTAACTCCCTTTGCGTTAATCACATGAAACTGAAGTACACCGTTAGTACGTCTATAAACACAAGAAATTTGACTCCATACTTCTGCATCTAGGATTATGGATGTGTCGAACACTTTTTTACCAAAATAGATCTTCAGCGTTCCATTGTTAGCTATTGCAAACGTTTCTGATAAAGCATACGAAATTATAACTCCTCCGTAAAGTTTGGAGCTGAGTGGTTTTACATAAAATTGCAAAGTAATGTCATCACCCTCGTAAATGTTGACAAGTGGAGCAGTAACGACTGCAGAACCATTAAAAAACAAACAACTTCCTGCGGCAGTAGTAACTTGAGCTTCCATTGCTAATTTAAGGACGCTTACGAACATACTCTCGTTTTCTGGTACAAGCCATCTTTTAACATAAGCGTCTACAGATGTTTGTGTAATTTCGGACTTGTTGGAAATACTGAACAGGCCTTCGGTGCTGCAGTTAGTTTGCAACGTTTGATTCGAACTTTTGGAATGTGTTGTACAACTTCCTAACAAACCACAGGCGTCTTTGCAAACCGAACGATCAAGAACCAGAACTGCATCCAGATAAACAGAACGATGGTAAAAATACAGTCGGAAGTTTTCTGGACCAAAGATTGCACACGCTTCATGAGAGATTCTCTTGTACACAAAACCGGTGTCCTCGATAGCAATTGTTGCTTTGGGGCTAACACTGATGCCATTGTATGTTACGAGAAGTCTGCTGTTCATACCAATGCTACTATGAACAGCAATCGCACTGGAACCAACACGGACAGCAGCGCACCTTAGACGAGAACGTCCCCCAGTTGTTACTTGGCGAAACTGAACAGTTATTCCGAGACGTGTTGACATAAAAGCAACAAATTCGCCGGCTCCCCTGTAACTGACCATAGTTCCATCCAGTCTGACGTAATGGCCATTACCTGATACAGACGAAACTATCAGTCTTTTACCTGTGAATTTTTGAGTAGGATTTATTGATATCGCCACAGAGCAATCTTTGCCAACGTATCCTGCAGTGCATCTGGAACAACTATAGCTACCACGCCATTTCAGCTGACAAACACAGCTTCCGCTGACAGCCATGCACGTTCCGTGGCCATTGCACGCACTACGCCCTGGCCCACCAACACAGGTTCGTGAACAGGACTTGCTCCAAAATCCTTGGTCGCAGACACAGTTACTCGTTTTACCTTGTTGTCTGTATCCAAAAACGCATGGGACATTACATTTTACTCCAGACCACATCATCAAACGAGAGTACTTGAAAATTGGATAATTACACAATAGCTTGGCTGGCCACCAAGTTAGATTGAGAGACATTTGACAGGTATCTGCATATGCTATAACAATTTCTGCTCCAGCAGAAGGTGAGTTGTACGAAGCAATGTTTCTCAAACAGGCTATGTAGTAAAACTTACTACTCCCAATACCCATAGCCGAACAGGTTTTGGACAGAGAGGAAGTGACAATATGCTTGTTGCACCACTGTGTTGCCAATGTCTCGAGTGTTGAGTTGCGAAAGGTGATTATGCTAGTTTTAGGGAAAATATTGACAGGAGCAGAACTAAAAATCCAGTTTGGTGCGTAGGTCACTAGAGGAATACGCAAGTGAACATGAGATACTAAATCATGAACAACTGTTCCTTCACCTTCGTTAAACTTCCACAAAATTGCCAAGTCTCGGGTGTAACGCTGTACGTTTTCGTGCCAGTTGGAACGTATTTCGTCCTCGTGGAAATCTCTTGTCCAAATATGTATTTCATCAACGGAACCAACAAACCCTTTTGAGCCACCAACTGCTTCGTCGTCAAAACCTGGGATCCTTTGACCAATAGTTATTGTTCCATCCTTAACAAACAAGCCTGTGGTTATCTTGATTGACTTTACAAATATCACTCCTTGGGAATTGATCAGATAGCAATTCAACACTCCGGTTGCACGGTTGTAAACTACCGTGATCTTGTTCCAGGCACCAAAATCTGGCTTAAGAGTTAAATCAAATGTGACGGCGCCGACAGAGATTTTCAAGGAATCTTGCATGATCAACATAAACGATGTTTCTTTACTGTATGTAAACAAAACTCCTCCTTTCTCTGGTCCAGGGCTACTTTTAAAAAAAAAGTCAATGGTTACAAATGTTTTTGTAAAGATATCAGGTAAAAGATCAGTAGAGACACCAACTCCCTTGAAGCTTAAGCCATATTCTCCACCCGTTGGGAAATGTTTCTCGCTTAACTGTCCATAGTTATGAACAAACAAGCTTTCCGAAGCTGCAACTTTCCACATCTCTGTTAATGATGAACTCGTAGTTTCCTCGTGGTCGTTTGTTAAATTGCCATCACAGTTTCCACAAATAGATGACGTTCCATTGCACAACAGCTTTGAAAGCGTCCCTTGAAAAATTAAGCTTCTACCGATTACACGCAAATTTATTTTGATATCGAATTTACGATTGAAAACAGTGTAAACCGTAGAGGAGCGTTGTTCTAAAAACACGTCTTCGTGTATTTGATGTTTTGTTGAAGAAAAACTAGCCTTGGCCCCATTTACCCATATCACAGGCTGCTCCGCTTCTAAGTAGGGCGCATGAATCACAATACTCCACAAAGATTTGAACTTAAAAGCCAGTGCATTGATACATCTGGAGTGCCCGTTCGCACACGGTACTTGTCTCAACTGCGCCGTAAATATTGTGTTACTAACAAGCCGAAATTCACCGGTTCCGAAAAAACTGTAATGTGCTCCATCAAAACTTGCGAAATGGCCTGTACTGAATGCAGAACAGGTTGGCACATGACCGCCTGTAACAGCAATTGAGCAATGCAACCCTGTCCAGCCAAATGTACATGATTTACAAGAACTGTCACCCTGCCAGTTAATTTCACAACTGCAAGTTCCTGAAATAACATTGCATTTTCCATGGTTGTTGCAAGGATTTATTGCTCCGCCTGGACATACACTGGAACAATCTTTTCCCCAATAGCCTTTATCACACAGACAAATACTCCCGTTTCTTTCATCAGCTTTACCAAAGACGCAACGAATATTACAGTTGGTTCCAATCCAGGAAAATGAGAGGGATGTTGGAAATCGTTGACATAAATACTGAGCGGGAGACGATTGAAGTTGAAAGGTGGTTTGGCAGTAATCTGCATACATAGTTACTACAACATAAGCAGCATCCAGGTCCTGTGATGACGTAATGTCTTGAAGGCAAGTTAGATAATAGAATTGAATCTGTGCTCTTTTTAGATATCTTCCACACCTACTCTGAAGACGTGCATCATATATGAGCGACGAACAAAGCCCTTCAGCCTGGATCAAAAGACTGTGATTTTTCGAACTGATGCTCAGATGTGTAGAGATCGGTGGTGCGTTGACTCTTGTATAGGAGAACTGCCATAAAGGTCTTTGAGAAACAGCAGATCTAAGAAAGATGTTCGTCTGGAGATCCACAAAATTGTGTATCACTTTTCCCTCCCCTTCGTCAAAAAGCCACATCGCTGCCAGGGTATCTGTTCTAGAGTTTATAAGCAGAGAGAAGCTTTGTAACACTGCAACGGATATCAGAGCTTTTCTCCATATTCGTAATTCGTCAATACTTCCAACAAATGCACGAAACGGAACACCTTCAACCGGACTGTTATGCCAACGTCCGATCACCATAGTTCCGGCAGGCCCAAAAATTTTGTTTCCTACAAAATATTTGCGTGTTACTAATGTCTTACTGTTACCCAGGTGATGATAGATTAGCACACCTCTTGCACGCCAATAAACCACAGTTATCTGATACCAAATGTTCAATGTTAAAGTTACTTTTGTGTCGTAAATATCATCACCAATGTATATCTTGATTGTCTGGTCGTTGACAATAGCAAAGGTGCCGGATGCAGCGTATGATATGATGGTGCCACCAACTGCTTGCAGCTTAACAAAAAACTGAATCGTAAGATCAGTACCCTTTGAAAAAGGAACTTCAAAGGGTTCAGTGTAGGTGCCGTTAAACTCTAATTTATATCCACTGTTGCTGATAACTCTTCTTTCCTTGTAGCCAGTGGGAGTAAAAATAAACATTGAATCCACAAATGGTACGCGGTATAATGCAACAAAAAGATGTATTATAGATTTCTGTGATATTTCAGTCCCCGGAGTATTGTTTTCAGATGAGTTTGTAAAGTCGTTCTTCCAATACCTATCGCAAGATGCACATATTCCGGACGCAGCTCGACAAAGTGTGTGGCTAACTACAAGCTCGAATGAAAGGTACCGCTTCCAAAGTTTGATTTTTAAGGTGGTAAGACCGTTAGTAACTGACTTGTTGTTAGTTACTTCAAAGGCGTTCGGTGCAGTTTTCAGATAAACAAAGTCTTTCTTTAACCTAAGATGAGTAGTATCTATTCTCTGCGCGTCAACCCAAACAAAAGGCTCTCCATTTGAGGTATACGGCGCACGAACAGTCACATTGGAATTTCCGACCTTTATTGCTATTGCGGAGATACAGAACAATCCTGCCATACACGGAATCTGACGGACTTGTACAACAACACTGGCTGTGTTTAGCACATAAAACTCACCCTGAGTGCCAAAATTGTAACTGGCACCATCAAACGTTGTGTAGTGGGCGGCTCCGTAAGCTTGGCAGTATGGTACGTAAGTCTTGTTTGTTGAATTTGTTACGGCCACTGCACAATCTCGACCAATCCACCCAGGTGAACAGCCATCGCAACCTGCTGACGCATTGGCATTTAGCGGACACAAACAAGTTCCTTTTTTTGATTCACAGTTCGAAAGGCCATTACATGGTAGTTTGTAACCCCCTGGGCATTCTGTGTTGCAAGCGTTACCATAAAACCCTGACATGCATTTACAAACATTTCTGTCCTTTTCATTGGATGTTCCAAATTTGCATTGGAATTGACAATCACTACCGATCCATTCTGGGAAGTTTGCATTTGGTACATCTTTACAGAGGGTCCTTGCTATCCAACTGTTGGACAAACCAACCGATTGACAGTTGTCAGCAATTGACATTACTGTCCAATACTTCTCTTCAATGGAACCTGTTCTTGTAACGGCCATCACGCACGCAGTGTAGTAGTATGACAAAACTGCTTGATCAGAGAGAAAACAATGGTTGACACTGGTGTTAAAAACCGTACTGCTGCACTCTAATTCCGCAGTCGCTCGAGTGATGGTTCTCTCGAAGTTATAGTCGTATGCTTCAAAAGTACGCAAGGGAAACTGTGGGATATCAGCCGTTGAAAACACCCACAGTGGGTTGCGCCAGATTGACGACGGCAGGAAGAAATGAGCTGATGAGACACAGTCGTGGGCAACTGTTCCTTCCCCTTCATTAAATTTCCACAAGCTTGCTAGATCTTTTTCTCTGCAATCAAGATTTCTCTTGAAGTTAGCAGATACTGTAAGGGGGTCAAGCTTCTTGTTCCAAATCCTAAGTTCATCTATTTCACCAACAAAAGACTGTAATGGAGGATTACCCCGGCCAGAGGGCGAGGGTCTCCAGAAGCCAAGTGCCAAAACACCACCAGGCTCAAACATGTTCACTCTCGCTGAAACAGGAAAGTTTCGGCTTTGTACTCGATGTTTCGAGTCTATCTGATAATACTGTAGAATTTTAGTTGACTTTGACCATACTAGTGTTATTTGGTTCCATCTTCCAATCTCTAAAACAGCTAGAGTATCTAACACAGCATCAGCATAGTGGAGTTTTACTGTTCCTGAGTATGTGACAGCAAATGTTTCTGTTGTGGTGTAAGATATTATAGTTCCAACAAGGCTCTGCAAACGCACCATGAACTCAACTGCAATATCAGATGAAGAGAAACTGTAAATTTCTTCTGTTTGTGCTCCTGTGTTATCGAAAAGCAGAGCATACCCACCACCATAGGTAAATCTACTTTCTTGAAACGAATTGAGATTGTAAACAAAAAAGCTGTCCTGCGCTTTTACTTTCCAGTATGCACCAAATGCGTCATGAATATAGGACTGAGAAATGTTTTCTTGTGATGAGATGAAGTTGTCAAACACTTCACTATTACAGTTACCCCATAAACCAGCGCCTGTCTCACAAAAAGACGTGTTTCCCACGTTCATGTGAAGGTCTAAGTATTTATCGTACATTCGCACGTTGAAAAACACTCCCAATGAGGACTCCAAGACGAAACGCAAGCGAGAGGTCCGTTTGAAAACAAACTTGTAATCCACTGGTCCAACCCCAAAATTTAGATCAAAAACCTGTTTTCCGTCCATAGTCACCACAGGCTCTCCACCGGTTGTAAATCGGGCGTGAATCATAAGAATGGTACCCCCAATTTTCACTGCCACAGCATTAAAGCACGTGCTAACGGAATAACAGGTTACCATTCTGACTTGCACTTGAAACTTGGTATTGACGCCTGTTAAAAGGTGGTACTCTCCGTTTCCGAGAAATCGGTAAAATGTTCCATCAATGGATGTAAAGTGGCCGTGTCCGAAAGCAGCAGCAGTTCGGTTGTTGTTCGACTGAGATATAACAGAACAGTCTGAGCCTACCCATCCACGTGAACAAGACTGGCACTCGCTATCCCCCTGCTTGTTGGGAAAGCAATTGCAGTGGCCAGTTGTCTTGTTACACACACCGCCATTGTAACAAGGGGAAAGAAAGCCTCCAGGACATTCACTTTTACAAGCCGCTCCCCAGTAACCATCTTTACACTCGCACTTTTTGTATGACTGGGTAATCTGTTGAAATGAAAATCGTCGTCTTGTAAGGGAGAAAAACGCTACAATTTACTTAAAAACTCTCTTTCTTTAGAAAACAGCTTCAGTTAATGTTGATCATCAAAAATGAAAAATAGCATATTAAACAACCTGTTACCAATACAAACGATAGTTGAAATCTTTTACAATTCTTGGCAAAATACAACAAAGAAGACTATTATGAAATTTGAAAAAAAAATGATAAAAAGAAAACTTTGAATTGGACTCTCCACTCAAAAAATTATCGGGAAACATTGACTCTCGAAAGGAGCAGGGAGGAGTGGCATGACTCTTCTTCATTGGAGAGGTAACAAAACTTTCTTACACTTTCACTAGTATACAAGAAATTGGCATTCAGCCATCAAAGTTGTTAGAGGAGTCAGGGGAAACCACTTGAAGATAATAAGATTTTGACATGAAATCGGAATATAAGATTTTAAGTGTAAACGGTTGTTTCAAGATCACTTACATTATCGAAAACAAAAGAAGCAGTCAACGCGTGTTACGCCATTGTTTAGCTAACGGTTTTAACCCAAATTACCAACAACTACTGCTGTGTTAAACAAAACGGTGAAACTCACATTTAGCTTTTTCTGACCAATGTTTGAGCAAAGGTTTGAGTTGATCATGGAAGGTGACACCACGGCAGCCATCCGTTTGTTGGATGTAGGATAGGACAACAGCCATACCAACGGCTGTGGATCCTCGAGCCTTCAACGCAAAAGTTAAAAAAAATTTAACATTTACAACTGATGATGAAACAATGTTCTAACATACAACTATAATACCGAGTTGGAACCATGAGAAAACTTCAATAACTAAAAAAATAAAAAAAATTAAAACTTGCTTTGATTTTACAAATGATCGAAAGGAAGGAAAGGAAATAAATGACAGCAACCTCATACTTAGCGTTGAGCTCTCAAATAATTAAACAAATAAAGCAATGAAAAAATTAACGTAAATTGGATGTCTTGCTTTGGCAGAAAAATAGCTCGACTCAAACTTTTCATGTGTTTTCATTGCGGGTTAGTTTAAACTGCTGTGCCCTCAAACGTTATCCTTACAAAAAATTATAGCGTGTTCAAAGGTCACGGTTTCAGAGGGGTGGTAAAGAGTATACACTGTTGTGCTCTCAATTGTTATTCCTACTAAACAAACAATAGCATCTTCAAAGGTCACGGTTTTAGAGGGATGGTATTGGGTGCAAACTGCTTTCCCCTCAAACATTTCCCTTCATGAACAAATCTCAGCAGGAAACGTTTTTTCTAACACGTACTTAGCACTGAAGACTTTGTCGTGGTTTCCGGGCTCAAATTTTGTTGGTTGCCCATAATTTGGCGATGCGAGTGGCACAAAGTTGTCGTTTAAGTCACCTACAGCGCTTGCTTTTTTGATGAACCCTGATTCTCCACCAGGTGTAAACTCCAAATATGGTCGCGCGAAGCGGTTGCCTGGACCAATTTTCAAGTAGATATTGTGACGATTGTTGTTGATGTATCCAAACCAAGCCCTTGTGCTTCCATCATCATCACGCGACAAACAATTTAAGATCGGCTTGACAGGCTCTGTTCCCCAATTTCCATTACGCGAATCTAGATATTGCCCATGGGAAGTAACGCAGTCGATATCACAGTCATTCCCAACGTGTGAAGCGTCGCAACTTGTACAAGTTGGTAATGCCCATCCTTCGCTACAGCGGTCACAGCTGCTTCCATTCCAATGGCCTAAAGAGCTGTCATCGTGACATTCGCACGTGTCTAGGTTTGGACCTGTTCCGTTGCCATGAACACAGTATACATTGCAACCAGTTTTCCATCCCACGTAATTAACAACACACCTGTCAAATATTTACACATCAACCGAGTTACCTGGGGTTTCGGATTTAAGAAAAAACGCAGTAAAACTGATTCAGGAGACTAGTAAAATACAGATAAAACTAAAATAATAGGACTGAAACTAAAGTAACTGAACAAAACAAAAACTGATAAAGTAAGAAAAAGCTTCCTTTACTTTAAAAGGGAAGTTTTCAAAAATTGGAATTGCTCAATAGCGCAGAAAAATGTGAAATATCGAAGCGAATGGCTTTCAAAACATTTCAAAATCAATAATTCGGTAAATAAAGCTCTTCCGTTTTATTAGGAAGGTCAATGCAAGAGAAACTTAGCTGAGAAAATCAGTTTCGCAGCCCTTCCCTGCCAGATTGTGCTACAACAGTCAAGAATTGGTAAGGCCATGAACAATAACTAGAGCAACTCGGGGCACTGCTGATGGCGTTTTTTCCATCGCTGCGTCAAAATTATTGAACGAGCTTCCCGCATACAAACTAAAGTTCAGCCACTTTTAAAAATCATACTGAAACCACTTTTATTCGAAGAATCTTTGAAACTAAACTAAAGAAGCACTTATAGTGGTAAATGTAAACAGTGCTTTTGATTTTTTTAGATAAAGGCACTTCAAAAACTTTGAATTATATACTATTTTCTATATTCAAAAATTGTATATAAACGTCCAGCCTCCGAGAAACTGCTGAACACAAACTGTTTGTCTTAAAACGTCTTTTCACATGCGTTACCTTTCACAGTTATTCCCCGTGAAACGTGGTAAGCATCTTTCGCAGGAGCTCCCATCAAAGCCATGGTTGCACTTACAAGTTGGAACACCATCGACTAATAAACATTTTCCTCTATCACCGCACATTGGCCGACCAGGACACACAAGGCTTCCACAGTCTGAGCCATCAAATCCTTGGTTACAAAGGCAAGTTGCCACTGCCGGACCTGATGATTCGACGCATGACCCACGGTTGAGGCAATCCGGCTCACCTGGGCAATCTAGAATCTAGAGTAAAATCATAAAGATTCGTTAAATAAGTCGTCACTACTTCTTCAACAAAAGCCCAGTCAACAACACTCAGTTGCAGGTCGCTTTGTTTAATAATACTAAAAGATAACACAGTCTAACATATTCTCTAGAGCCCGGTTTTTCAAAAGCATGTTAACTTTAAGACTAGGTTAAGAAAAATTTTAAACAGTCATATATTTAAATTAAAGGTTTCCTGACTTCCAAGCCAGTCAGTAAACGGATCATAAGAAACATAAGCTTAGATCTAAAACTTAATGTAATCGGTGTTTGAAGAACCGGGCCCTGAACATTACATTTGGTCGAGAAAACACTTCATTCTGATTGAAATAGCAAACACGACGAATCAAAGTAAACTTTTGAAACAAGATTGTTCTGATAATAGTCTTGAACCTAAAAATATTTTGCAAAAGAGTTCCATTAATAACCATATCTTAGTACTACATTACCTGACAAAAGTCTCCTTTCCACCCTTGAGTACAGTTACATCTACCTTCATGGCAATTTCCATGACCGGAGCACTCCAGGTCACAAGCCAGCCCGTGAAAGCATCCTCTGCATTTACAAATAGAGCTCCTGGGAGGAGACTCGTCACCATGGATACAGGGTAGGTCACAAGCAGACCCCATAGTGTTATTGGTACAGTTAACACAGATCGGAGGGTTAACTCCACCAAAACAAGTTCCCTTCGCGTTACAGTCTGGGGTGCCAGGACAGTCCGGGATCTCACATCCTTCACCTTTATGTATTTAAAAAAAATTACTTCGCCTTTTTAATATTTTGTAAACGTATTGAGAATTACCAACTGAATTAATTACAAAACAACATCGTAACAACACAAAGCTCCTTGACAAAACTTGAATGGAGTTGCTAGAAACTCATTTCTTTCTTTGGCAGAATGAATACAATATTTTGGTACTTTTGAAGTTAGTGACATATTTAGTACAGTTGTCAGATGTCATTAACCACGATAACGAGATTGGTTAGAAATTAACGTCTTATTGGCTTCAGCAATGTTTGCAAAATCTACACAGCCCAAAAAAAATAACGCTACTCACCCTTCCAACCTCTGTAGCAGTCACACTCTTGATTGACAGCTAGGCAGTCACCATGCCCACTACAGTCCAATCCTGAGCCTGGACATCCAACTGTTTCACATCTATCACCTCTCCACCCCTTGTTACACAAACACTTGCTGCCCTGACAATTTCCATGGCCGTCACACTCTTTACTACAATCTACACCCGTGAAACATGCATCACATTGACAAACATCAGCATTGTCCACTTTCACAACAGTTCCGTTGAAACACCGCTGATCACAGCCAGACCCCTTATAGCCAGGGTCGCAGGTGATGCAGACAGGGGGATCGTGGTTAACTCCGTCGCACACGCCATGCCCACTACAATTTCCACCTCCTGGACAATGTGGAATCTCACATCCACGTCCAGACCAACCGGGTCGACAATAGCAATGGCCAAGGGCTGCGATACATGTACCGTGGCCACTGCAGTCACTTCCCCAACCCGGGCACCCCTTGTTCTCACAAGTTCGTCCTCTCCATCCTTCAAAACCACAATCACAGGTGTTGTTTGTACATTTTCCCCTACCGGAACATTCCATTTCACACGTGACACCACTGTAGCAGTCACTGCAGGCGCAGAAAATAATGCGCGAATCTGAAGACAGTTGAGGAGTTCCATGCACACACTTGGTTTCACATGCCGTACCCATCCATCCAACATCACACCGACATACAACTCTGTCACCGGGAAGAACTGTACAGTTCCCGTGACCACTGCACACAGGGTTTCCAGGGCAAAAAGCTTGCTCGCACCCCCTGCCCGTCCATCCAGGAACACAACTACATGTCCTGGTTGCACTATTACAAGTTCCACGTCCAGAGCAATCCTTGTTAAACAATCCTGGACAGCCTTTTTTCTCACAATACTTTCCTCGCCAACCTTCAAAACCACATACACACTCACCATTGGTGCAGGTTGCATTTTCCCGCCCCGAGCAGAACACATCACAGTTTACACCGCTGTAACAAGAGTTGCAGTCGCACACATCAGGAATTAACGTATTCTGTGTTCCATTCTTGCAAGGGCTTTCACATGCACGACCCGCCCAACCCTGCTGACAAGAACCACAATATGGTATCTCGGCTGGAATACATTTTCCACGACCATTGCAATCAGGTTCACCAGGACAGTCCGTTTTCTCACAGCCAATCCCTTAAAAATGAATAGTACTTAACTGTTGACTAAGCATACAAAAAACAACTTTGTTCAACTGGTCAACTTTGCACTTACTGTACCGAGCTGAACAACTTTACAAATAGTGAGTACTTGAAAACTATAGGATTAAATTAAATAACGTAAGAATAATATCACGACCATTTAAGACAAAACTTCAACCTCTAAATCTATTCACCGCTCCAACCAACTCACAAAAGAGTATGTGAAAAACTTGTTCAGGACAACAAAAACCACCAAACCTATTTAGCACTCCAATGTTACTCGCAGAAGCATGTCTGTGAAGCACTTGTTGAAAACAAGATCCGCACTTAAACTACTTACCACTCCAACCTGGTTCACATATACAAGTTTGAGAAGAACTCAAACACGATCCATGGCCAGAACAATCTTTTAGATAGCCCGGGCATCCCTTTCGCTCACAAAACGGACCTCGCCAGCCCTCAAACCCACAAACACATTTCCCATCAGTACAGGTCGTACTACGGTTTGAGCAGAGCATATCGCAGGCTCCACCATTATAGCATGGCTGACAGGCGCAAGTATAGTCAGGCGTGGGAGTGCCATATTTACACGGGAGTTCACAGGCCGCCCCCATCCAGCCATCCGAGCAGTTACATTTCGGAGAGTCACTCGGTGCACTTGGAGGTTGGCAAGTCCCACGCTGAAAGAAAGTGAAAATAAATCTACCATGTCCTATGGCGCTGCCACGCAATATAGCTAGCACAATTACCAAATGCTTTAAATTTTAAAAGGACTGATAAACTAAGTGGTAGCGTTTATTCAGAGAAGAAATGAACGGTTTTTGGTTTAAGATGAAACCTCATAAAATGAATTACACCGTGATCATTGAAATAATGACACTATTTTCAAGTGAAACTGGTATGAAAGATTTAAGAACCTAATCGCAAAAATCTAAGCTAGTACCGTCTCGCATAGACTTAAGATGACAGCACCATGCACAGCACAAAATGTATAATACGGTGGCTTTCAAAATATTTGTTTTTATATTCACCAACACCAGCACATCGTGGCGAACGGCGATCTTTGCCATGTAATTGCGTTAAGGTAGAAGTAGATGACATGAGTCATTCTGTTGGCGAAAACCTCTTCTCTTTCTGTGAATAGTTCTACCGACTGCATTAGAGAAATGATTTTTATTATTGTCAATCGAACACCGACACCGCATACCTCGTTACAGTCCGGTGTCCCGGGGCAGTCTGGTACTCCACACCAGGGCCCAGTCCATCCCGGATCACACTGACACTTGAGTGTTGCCTTGTTACATGTTCCATGACCGTTACAATCCAGCGGCCATCCAGGACAACTTGGAATGTGGCAAACCTAAACGAAGACATAACCAAAGCACTTTGAAAGGATCCTTATACGCTCATTGAAAAACGTTGTTGTTAAATGACTAACTTGCTACAGGTTCGTCTTTTAGTTATCTATTTTATATATTGTTTGTTTTGTTTAATGACATTTTGACTCAAGGAGTCAGGGAAGAACAGGCAATAGGACTCGAGGTCCCCTCCGGGACTGCCACCTGGAACCTGCGGTTTAACGCACTTCTTTGAGAAGACGCGAAGGTCTAACCGTTTGCAGATGTTAGAGCAAAGGCAGGAGCGTCTTTTCAGTTATTCAAACACCCTGAGTTAAAGGTCGAACCTGGGCCTCTCACACGACAGACTGGCGACTGGGCTAACAAGGTGGCGATAGTTCCAACTGACATGATTTAAAACGCCTGCTTGCCTAATTGTTACCTCTAAACTGCATCAACCCAAAAAACAAGTTGGTAGTCACAGTCTAACGATATTGTATGTGCCGCTACTGGCCTACTCCCTTTTTTGGCTTATTGATACACACGAAATAAGAATCTTCAAAGGCTTGTAAAATAGTGTATTTTACGAAATCGGAATCATATCTTCTTTTCCTGCCTTTGTCAAGTAGTAAGCTTCATCAAAAAACTTCGCCCATAAACTTGGGTCCTATTGATCAAAAAAATGTTGCGATCTTCTTGAGGTTTTTGTTTTATAAATGATTCCGCCATTGAACATGTTCTTGCGACCTAAGCCGAGACCACGCAATATTACAACACAGGAAGCGACGTACGTTTCCCTAGTCAAATGCAAACATGGCTAGTTAAAAAAATTTAATAATTTATCTACCAGGATCAGACGCAGCAAGTCAGCCACATTCGTCTCATGCATAAAATAGGTTAACCGACTGGTGTATTTGTAGGTTCCATCTTTTTTACCTGCCCTTTGTAGCCATCCGCGACATGACATTCACATTTGCCGTTCAAACATTTTCCGTTTCCTGAGCATTCGAGGTCACAGCCAGTGCCAGAGTAGCAGGGGAGACATATGCAGCCCGATGAGTTGCCATAATTTGTGCCGTGGACACATGGTATTTCACAGATCTCGCCTGAAAGTTCAAAGTTGCTTATCAGAGCTTTTTGTATTGTATTGTATTTATTTCATCTCTTGTCATTGTCATCAAAATAACAACAATGTAACTAATGAAGAATATCTACGGCCAGTGGACATAATTGACTTAAGAAAGAAAAGAGAGCAGAAAATTTTAAAAAGTTAAAAAAAGTTAAAAGAGATTTTTTTTTATAAAAAAAATATTATGAGAGTATTATGAGAGAAGAAACTGTTGAAGATACTTTTTGAATTTATTTTGCTTGATTTAGAACGAATTAAGAGAAGAATATATATCGACAAATATATACCAACTACAATTAGACAAAATTTTCTTTTACTAGTGCAGGAACATAAAATGCTTGTCCTGTTTTAAACCAATGCTTTAAAAAGCATATCTCAGAGTAAGAAACTGGGTTTTTAAATGTCCTACTGAGGAACAAAACCTGAACACTCAACAATCACAACATGCTAGATCACTTTTTCTATTACTTTAGTTTTATCTGCTGTTAGTGGTTTTAAAGTTTCTAACGAAAATTAATTTCGATACTGACAACTTTTAAACTCGACTTTGAAAGGTCAGTAAACCATAAGGAATCGAAGATTAGGTTGTCACTAAATGAGGCTACTGACAATACAAAACAATCAGGTATTTAAGACGTCTGTTTTGTTTTCTTGACTTTAATGCTGTACTTTTTTTCGCTTTCATATGATCAAAGTAAATTGAAATTAAAAAAGACATAGTACAGTGGTGTTATAACCATTATTATATGTCCAGATTCCATGTTTCTTACCTGCCCATCTTTCATGGCAATTGCACCTTCTTGGAATCTCATTGCTACAGTCTCCGTGTCTTGAGCATGGCGGTGAGCCAGGGCAAGCAACTTGAGCGCAGTCATCTCCCGCCCATCCAGGATAGCACTCGCATCTTCGATTCCGAAGATTACAGAAGCCATTACTGTTACAATTGCCGTCCCGCCCTGGGCAGCCGGGTAGTTCACAGTACTCTCCAACGTGTGCCTCCCCTGGTTCCTGGTTACATTGACATTTGCCATTTACGCATTCGCCGTTTCCGGAACATTCACTTTCGCAACTACTTCCGGTAAAGCAGGGTTTACATTCACAAACGCCGTTTGTTGGAACACCATTTAGGCAACGGTCATTGCAGGCAGGACCCATCCAACCTTCTGCGCAGTTTGTGCACTGTGGAGTGACACCAATTGTTGTGTTACAAGTTCCACGACCAAAGCAGTTCGGCGTCCCCGGGCAGTCAGGATTGTGGCAACCATTACCTGTCCAACCTACCACAAAACGGTGATTTCAAAACTGTTTAGAATTCTTCAATTTAAGTACAAACAACCATTTACATTGATAACTAAACACGTTGACCAACAACAAAGATCTTTTTCAGCTCTTGGACGTCTTGCGTCTAATTGGAATACTTAAAAATATAATTGAGCACTATTGGTTAAAGACTAATTGAGCATTCTTCAATTAAACTTCAAAAGGTGCAGAGATTTAAATATTTACACAACTAGCGTAACGTGGAACACTTTATTTCACTTTTAGTTTGTCTCAGCCAAGGAAATTACATTTACCATCTCAAATAGTTGTTCCATTTTCCTATAAGCAATTCAGTTATGTTAGTCTGAACTGGAAAAAGATCCATCGTATGTTTCGTATAGCTCCCTGTCAAATAATGAAAAACCTAACCAATGTATTTAGAAACTGATACTGACCAGGGTCACAGATGCATTTCTTTTTGGTGCTGTCACACTTTCCATGGCCTGTGCAGTCTTCACCAATTCCTGGGCATCCGGGAACTTCACACAGCGAGCCTCGCCAGCCAGCAAGCTCGTCACACTGACACTTTCCGATGACACATTTTCCATGTGCGTAGCATTCGACGTTACAACCTTTTTATAAGGGATACAGAGTAAAAAGCAGCAAAAGCGGTAAGAAGAAACAAACACAAAAGAAGAGTAAAGAGCACAAATCTTCGTTTTCTACAAGTTGCATAACACAAATTTTCAAAAAATAACACAATACATACAGTCCTGGTGTGACATTACCTTTGCCAGTGAAACAAGGGTCACACAGGCAGTTTCCACTGTCCATAGGCACTTGAGTTCCATTTGTACATGGCTCCTCACACGAACTACCCATCCATCCCTTTTCACAATTTGTACACTTAGGAGGAGTAAAACTTGCATTACAGTGACCTGAAGAGATATTGTCTTTGTAAGTATACAAGAAAAGTGAGCAGCATTTACTTGGCGAGAACTAAGGTAAGAGTTCGCTTCCTGCTGGAGTCCTCGGTAACTCGTAACAGCAGGAAAACAATTGAATCTCTCCTTGAACCCACCAAAAAGCATTGGTTCTTTTTCAAAGAAATTCAAAGAAAAAAAAGGCTCGGGTTATTTCATAAAGCTGCCATCGTGTTTCTATTTTAGAGTTTTTGCTTGGTGACTTTTTTTGTATCAAACAAGTCTTCAAAGAAAGTGGTTGGAGTTGTTATTTTGACATTGTTCGACACCTCACCTCGGTTTGTGCAGTCCGGGCTTCCTGGACAGTCGGGTCTTTCACAGCCATCTCCAGTCCAACCATTATCACAGACGCAGTAATGTGTAGCACTATTACACTGTCCATGCCCACTGCAGTCTTTTCCGATTCCTGGACAACCTGGGTTCTCGCAAAAAGTGCCGCGCCATCCCCTCACACAATCACATACCCCGTTCACAACTTTTCCATGCTCGGAACACTCACTGTTACATCCTACACCAACAAATCCTGGATCACAGATACAATTTCCGCTGTCCATTGGGTACTGTTTTCCATGGACGCAAGGGCTATTACAAGCTGGACCCATCCAGCCGGCTGTGCAGTTACGACATGCAGGTGGGTTTAAGGTACCATTACATAAACCACGCCCGAAGCAATCCGGCGATCCAGGGCAATCAGGAACTTCACAACCTTTTCCAGTCCAGCCTTTTGGACATTGAAAATAAGCAAAATCATTTCACATTGTTACAAAAACAACCATTGTTACTTGCTTTTTTAACATACAATCGATCATAATACGAGTACATAATCATACCATATACCCAAAGCTGAGATTACTAGCTTAGAACGTAGACAGAAAAAGGATTTTGTACAAGATTTCAAAGCCATGCACCATAAGCATTTTATTTGTAAAACATGCTCCTTAAGTGCAGTACTCTCAATGGAAACTTTGCTGGATGGTGTAGAGTTACCATTAAAACTTGTTGAACCTGGTCATTAGAAAAACAATAACTGAACTCCTGAGCACTGGAAGAAAAAATCTCTTTAACCCACCTTCAATACATGTGCATTCGTGAGTAGCACTGTTACAATCCCCATGCCCGGTGCAATCTATCACAAGACCAGGACAGCCCGGATTGTCACACAACGTGCCCCGCCAACCTTCGTCACATTCGCATTTGTCGCCAACTATTTTTCCATGTCCAGAACACTCACTATCGCACCCAACACCTGTAAAACCTTGCCTGCAAACGCAGTTACCACTGTCCATAGGCGTCTGCTCACCAAACTTGCACGGATCATTACAAGCTGGGCCCATCCAGCCTTGGCTACAGTTTTGGCAAATTGGTGGAGTAACAGTCGAGTTGCAATAACCTCGGTTAAAGCAGTCTGGAGCGCCTGGACAGTCTGGAATATGACAACCAATACCTGTCCAGCCATTAAAACACGTACATTCATGATTAGCTCCGTTGCAATTGCCGTTTCCACTGCAGTCTGTATCAATACCAGGACAACCTGGAATTTCACAAACGGTACCTCTCCAACCCTTCAGTGGGTCACACTGACAGATGTCGTTCTGACATTTTCCCCGGCCCATGCATATCACATCACAACCTTTACCTGACCAGCAAGGGTCACAAGAACACACACCGCTATCAACGGGTTGTTGCCTACCATGAACACACGGTTCGTCACAACTTTTACCCATCCAACCTCGGGTACAGTTGCGACACACCGGAGATGACCCATTGATAATGCACTCCCCACGGCCATTGCAGTTAGGCTCCCCCGGACAATCTGGAGTGCTGCAGTCTTTTCCAGTCCATCCTGGATTGCAAAAGCACTGACGAAGAGCGCTATTACAAATCCCGTTTCCAGAGCAGTCGTTAGGACATTTTGGTGTGTTACAAAACTTTCCTTTCCAAAGACCCTCACAGAGACAAGTGTTGTTTAAGCAGCTTCCATGGTCTGAACACTCTGAATGGCAGTATGACCCCACATAGCACGTGTTACATCTGCACACATTCCCGATGCATGTCCCTTTGCCAGAGCACTGATATTGACATTTGTTACCATGGTAACACGGACTACAAAGACATTTACCCATTATACTACAGCGTCCGTTGCCACTGCAATCAACAGCAGAATCGCAACGGTGCTCACAACGATACCCTACGTAGCCCTGCTGACACGCACAACCACCAGATTCCGTGCATTTGCCGTATCCTGAGCAGGTGGTAGTCGGATTGCAGTAGTAACTACAATCAAACCCATGATAGTTTGCGTTGCAGTTGCAAGATCTTGTCTCTGCTATCCAGGTGCCATTGCCACTACATCTCGGATTAGCTTTACATATACGGCCTTCCTGTCCCTTACTTGCCCCATTACCAGCAGAAGAGCCTCCCGAGAGAACTCTGTGTCTCAAGACGTCTCTTCTTATAGGGCCAGGAGAAAAGTGGTTTAGATGCCCACCGCCACCACCTCCCCCTGAATAATGGGTCCCGCAGCAACCAGAGCAACAACCAGAACAGTAAGAGCTTCCACTTCCTCCTCGAAGCATTAAGTTTCCATGACCCTCAAAATGTCGTGCTGCGACATAAATGGTTCCACCACTACCACCCCCTCCACCTTGGTATCCATTGCCGCCGTCAGATTTTATAGTACCGTCCAGTTCTAGTAGATGCTCGGTCAATAAATAAATAACTCCACCACCTTGTGCCGAGCTTCCACCTCCTCCACTGCCTGCTTTGACTGCTGTACAAGGATCTTCATATGCTTTGCCGCCTGTTAAAGTCAATATTAAAGTTATCATACACAATTCTAAGCATTTCGTGAAAATATCATAAGGATCTTGACACATATTTCTTGCCTATTCTAGTTAAACCTATTTGGAGCCCAGCGGCCTCAAGGTTGGACGTTACCCCAACCCCCTACATCACCCGGTTTCGCGTTGCTGTTGAGGTGGGTTTCCTACTTACCGCCACAAAGGTACAGGCAACGCACATGGAAAAATTATCTCTTTTCTTTTTGGAAAATAGAATATATTTCATATTCATTATGTTTTTAAACAATGGTTCCGTACCCCTTAGCTATGTTCAGTTGATATTTCATAAAAAACTTCCCGCTTCCAAGATCCAAACGTGCTACATACCTGGCCCAGTACACCGTCGACTTCCATGACAATTTGTTGACGTTCCTACGCCTCCAGCTCCACCATGTCCAGCTCCGCCTACATTTTGGGAACAGCTGCTGCTTGCACCTGGGCCCTGTACAGGTGGCCATCCTCTTTTTGTACTGTCTATGCCAGCATTGAGTTCATTTTGTAAAACAGCTGCGTAGATCTTTACCACATCTGCATTAACTTGTCCAGAGTTGTCCAACTCAAACTCTTCTATGTGTAGATGAACCGCTTTGGTTTTAACATCATATGTGTTACTCCTTACTTCAAATACCGCGTCTTTCATTACGTTCACTCTCTTAAACCAGTAATGGCTTTGGTATTGATTGACAAGAGACGAATTACAGCCGAAACAGGCCGTATGACCTTCTTCAGTAATAACTGACCGAACAGCAGTGTAAAGACGTAATCTTTCAACTCCATAAACTCTGCCTTCTGCATAGAGAGCTCCCTCCGTCCTAAGTCCCACTAGGGTTGTAAACAAAGGTAGGAAAAGCTCACCTCCGGCGTTGATCACAAAGTTTACTGGAGCCTGGGTTCGGATACTAAGGGTTTCGACAAACACACGCGTGCTCTCTGCCACAATGATTATACCTGTTTTGTCTCCTATCACCTTGTCTACAAAGAGCACAGATACGTTTCCAGGTACCTAAAGAATGTACAAATGAAGCCTCAGTTAAAGACATAATTCTTGGTGTTTCCTTTATTTCAACAACAGGTCAGGCAAAGACGTGTTCAAACTATTAAAACGGTCTAACCTCATCTAAACATTAACATACTCATGAAGTATTCAAGAAACTGAGCTCCACGTCGCATACGATTGTGACGTAGTAAAAATAACATTACTTCGGCAAACCAGTTTTAAGCCAGTATCAAATGATGTCAAAAGTTTAAAATTAAAACAAAAAGGACTCAAAATCTCAAAACAAAATTTTTTCGCACTGCTTTTGTTCACGGCTTTTTGAAAAACCTCAAGAAAGTAAAGTGTACGAAACACGGAACTAAAAAATGAAAACCTTTTTTATACTAAGTTTGCCTTCTCCATGTATATAAAATCAGAAACTGTCAAACCTACCTTGCTAATGGACACAGCTCCTTTCCTGAACAATCGGAACTCGTGGAAATGATACAATAAACCATTTCCTTCACTGAGCTTGAGCGATGTATCCCTATTGCTGGAATCCACCTGCAAAGTTCTGTAGGTTCTTCCCGCGCTCGTGACCTCTATATAGACAGACCCTGGTCCTCCAGGGTAGGCAGTACTTGAACCACCTAATGCAGAGACTGTACCTTGATATCTGTAAGGCATTGAGAGGAAGACAGCTATTCGACCACCTGAGCCACCGCCTTCTCTGCTGGCTCCTAGAGACCAAGACATTGGACATCAGTGATCTATCCAGTTTCCATTCACAATTTTGGCTTACACTCAGTTCAGTTGAACATCGACCCTTCTCATTTCTGAACACAAACAAATAGTTGAGTGCAGTAAACACCCGCTAAGAGAACACATGATTTGAGGGTTCAGGCTGACCTTTTTATTTATCGGATGTTTCCTGCAAAACCAGCCTGAAAGTGTTTTCAAGGTGTTCTTAAAATTTCTTTTAAAGTCAAATACTGAACAAGACCACCAACACTCAGTAGATAAAATAATGTTATAGTACAAAATCTTATCAACTAATTTCAACGTCATTGCAAATTAAAACCACTTATGGGAGGTATCTCAGTTTTGGTGATAAACAATTAGAATTTCAGCAATAGAGAAAACTGTATCAGCCCTCCTCCCCCATCCCATATAAATGTCATGTACAAAAAACTAATGACTTCTTCCAAATCCTACAATCCTACAGCTTTTTATGTTTGAGAACAATTTTAATTTTTCAGGTTGAATGTGTTCTTATGTCTATGGTACTTTTTTAGACAAATCTCAGCCTGAGTGTCCTTAATCTACTTGTCCTTTTATGCACCTGTTTACTGTAGTTCTAAACGGAGCTTTTCAATATGAATTATAAAAAGATTCATTTTGATATGAAGCTTGATAACAGGTTATTCATTATGGAAAAACAAGTTTAAAACTGACCTAACAAGAACCTAAATGATCGACTTCAACTTCAAAAATATCGAACACTAATTAAGAATATCTACTCTTACTACTACTAATATTACTACTACTACTAACACTACTACTACTACTACTACTACTTCTACTACTACTACTAACACTACTACTACTACTACTACTACTACTACTGCTACTACTATTACTACTAATACTACTAATACTACTACTACTACTACTGCTACTACTACTACTGCTGCTGCTACTACTACTACTACTACTACTACTACTACTACTACTACTACTATTACTACTGCTGCTGCTACTACTACTACTACTACTACTACTACTACTATACTACTACTAAAGCTGCTGAAACTACTACTATTGTTATTTTTACTACAACTACTGTTACAACTGTTACAACTATTACTACCACCACAACTATAGGTTTTACCCTTACAGTTATTACAATTGTCATCATCGTTAAATCACTCTCACAAGATCTTTAAAAGCTCACCGCCAGCACAGGAGATTGTTCCGTATCCTTTGAAATGCAGCGTCTTAAGCAAAACACTTCCCCCACTGCCACCACCATTCGACGATGAACCAGAACCCACACCATCACATTTAACAACTCCGTCTACTATCACGTGATCTCCGGCTTCAATATAGAGTCGACCTCCACCGGCTCCACCGCCACCACCACTTCCTGGATGTTTTGGACGCGACAGTGACCCGTATTGGCTGGCTAGAGCTGCATGACCACCACGTGAGGCATGGCTTCCACCGACACTACCCCTACCCTTTCCTGGCCCCTCGCCTGCACTGTACCCTCCCCCAGTGGCATCAACTGTCCCACCACTCTCTACTGTTACGTACTTTGAAAACAGTGAAACATCAAAAGTTGAGGAGATCACTTTTCCTCCTGAAAAAAAAGATATTGTTGTGAAGCCATCGGAACAATCTTCCATTGTGATAATCTTCCATGTTAATACTGATGGTATGCATTACAAACAATAATAAAACGAGTTAAACTTGTCTAAAGCGCGATTCATAATGAGATGCTGTCACTCACTTTACAACAAAACCGGCAAATTCTAAATGACAGTCGAATCGAAACAAACAATAATAATACATATTTAGATATGGACATATAGATAAAACCGTAGATATAGTTGTAGGTTTGGATATAGATACAGATATTGGTACAGATATAGATAAAGATATTTATAAACATAGTTATGGAAAGAGATAGATATTGATATAGATATGGAAATATATATGGATATAGACAGGTATAGATATGGATTTGGGTATAGGTATAGAT
>JANVCF010166628.1:0-22068 GCA_025388745.1 Hydrozoanthus gracilis
ACACTACAGTCAGTTTCCATATTTGGTGAACTCCAAATATGAGCTGATAACCAAGATTGAATGAACCAATCAGAATGTACGAATCGCAATATTTGAGATTGAAAATTTATTAAATACGATTATTAAAGGACTGACATATGATTATTATTTTCCGCATTTTCTGGTTGTTGTTTCAGTCTGCCACTTTATTGCCAGATTGCATCTGACATCATAGCGGCATTGGTGCCCTTGAACAAAAGATTTTTGATGATTAATTTTCTTTTCAGTTTATAGGGCACAAACATTGACACTTTGTCTTTGGAGGCTCTAAGGAATGCATGAAACCCAAAAATTAGCAATAATTTGTAACAAACTAAATGGGGATTGACTATTTTTCAGCAATTTACAGTCTTATCAGTGTGAGAATGCCTGACTCTAGTACAATGGAAGAGAAACCTTTTTTAAAATAGTAGATTACAATTTTGCAGTTGGACTTTTCCATGCTGATATGAATATAATTTGTTTTTGAATTTTTTAGATTTTTCTACTCTATATTATTATTTTGCCTTGTAAGTCCTATTGACTTTGGAAGATTTTCCACCCTGTACCGTTATTCTGCTCTGTACTGTTATTCAGAGCTCCAGAGTAAACAAACACTGTTTAATATTTAAGTTTTGCATCTAAGAAATTGTAGCTATCTTAGACAAGCCCTTTTGCTAGAGAAGAAGCACTGAACATTGCAAAATAAATTAGGCTTGAAACTTTTTCTGTTTAAATTGTCTGTATAGCCAACAGTGCTTTTATTGAAGAAACTGTAAAAAGAACTAGCAGAAAGAGTCAACACTTCTGACATGAGGTTAGATGCAGTTTGGAATCCATCCTTTTTTGTAGCAAATCTTGTTTGTGTTTGTTTGGTGTGGCCTGCACATGCTGCAACTTTGAAGCTGAATTGTGAAGTGAAAAGGTGACTTGCTCAGTTGAATTTTTTTGGGGGCTGGTTGAAACTGCAGACACTTAAACAGCAATGCAATGTGTTCCATTTAGTTGATTCAAAAATTGTTTACGAGGTTTCTTTTTCTAAAAAGTAAAAACAAATAAAATTATCATGCATGCAATGAATCCCCATTTCAAACCACTTTTGCTTCTGAAGACAATCTCAGTGGGGGGTGATGAGCTGGGCTTGGATTTTAGCAAGATTGATGTAATTGTACTTATATGTTTTACATAATTTAATTATACTCAGACTTTGACTCAGCTTCTATATATCCAGACTTTTTTGCTCAAGATTAATATTTAGTTATAAGCATACACAACAAGCTAAGCATTAACAACTGCTTTTAACATTAAACCCCTTAGTTGAAGTGTGTGCAGTTATGAAGCTTGACAATGCATATGTGGGGCAGACAGTATGGAAGTCAGTCGGAGGTCATTCATGGGACCAAGAGTTCACCATTGAACTAGACAAGGTAACAGTCACCTGTTTCTTTTTTTAGTTTCAAAATGTTCAACTAGTTAACAGAGTTACAGCTGATATTAAAGTAAGTTTTTGTATGAACTTCAAAATGGAACAGTATTGAAATGAAAAACTACTAAGTTTGTGCAGTTCCCTCAGACACACAACAAATGTTTGCACTATTTTGTATAATATTTCAACATTGTTTACTAGACTTTGTTTAATCTTGTTAAGTCTGTATTTGTTATGTTTTGTCTTGAAGAATCAAGTTTAATGAAGAAAGTGACAACATATATTTCTTATCATAAGTTAAATTTTCTTTTCAAGATTATGGTTATGATTGTAGACAATTCGTTTCTAGTACTTTTTCCCAAGATGTTTAAAAGAACATTAGTATCAAAGTTTCTGCAACTGGTATAATTATATCTTTTATTACTAGATAGGCCAAGCTTTTAAGGTATCATATAAAATAATTTGTGTTGTTAGAACTAAAACTCATACTTTTCAGAAGTATTGTTAGTTTTTTTTTTTGCTTAAGTTCTTCTTCAATAGTTGAGCAGTCTTTGATCAAATCCCATACTCTCATTACGAATGTCTTGATTTGTAAATAAATTATATATGATTTTGTTAGGAGAAGTTAGATTTTGATAATCAGGGCTGAAAGGGCTAAAAGCTTTAGGTTTATCAATAATTGAATTTCATTACCATAACAGATTTAGTTTGTTGTAGTTAGTCTTTTGAGTAGTACAGCATCAGATGGCGACTGTACTCTGGGACAGTATTACCGCAGATTTAAAAGATCTCAAAGTCTTCAACTTCTCAAAACAACTATTTAAAACAATATTTATTGAATAAATATCCATCTCAAACCTACTAATCCTCTTTACATGACTTCATTTCTCCTCCCTTAAAATTATGTTTCTCACATTCTATTAATTAAGACTCAAAAAAACAGGAGACTGCTCGAAAACTGAAAAGTTTACCAGTCTCCTGGTTTAGTATAGAAACAAATATTGTCTGTGCGTATAAAAGTTAATGTAAAAAAAAAGAAACATAAATTGATATGACAAATGTACTAGTCAAGTTGCATAATAAAGTTGTTGTTGTTGTCAAATGTAAGTATTATTTTTTATTTATGTTCTAAGAATTTCATTAGTTATACAAAGAAGTAGAGTAAAATAATGTTGTTGTTATGTGTTAAACAGTCCAGAGAGCTTGAAGTTGGTGTTTACTGGAGAGACCACAGGTCCCTATGTGGTGTGGCATTTCTAAGACTTGAAGACTTTCTGGACAATCAGCGGCATAAGATACAAGTACCTTTAGAACCGCAGGGAAAACTTCTTGCAGAGGTTTGTTCTTTTTGTTCGTTGTTTTGGGGTCAGTTTTTCAAAAGATGATCAGCCCTGATCCAAGGTTAATTACCATGACAACCAATAGGGTTTTGTTTTGAGCTGATCAAAAGATTTCATTAATCCACCTTGAACAACCAGGCCCTTGTAAGTATTTTTGTGAAGTTTTATTAACTAGACTAAGTGTGAACTTTGTACAAATTGTTCTCCTGGGTCCAGTAGTTGCTCAAAAGGCATTTAGCCCTAATCCAAGATTATTTTTTACCACCGTGTTTAGAGCTAGCATTCAAGGTTTTTTGCTAATTCATGTTTTAAAGACTCTGCCTTGGTAAATGTTTTATGAAGTTTCATTAGTTAGTGTAAAGTTTGTATAATTTGTTCTCCTGGTTCCAATAATGTTCAAAAGGCATTTAGCACTAATCCAAGATTATTACTTACCACGATTTTAGAGCTAGCATCCACTTGATTTTTTTCTAATTCATGTTTTAAAGGCTCTTCCTTGGTAAATGTTTTCTGAAGTTTCATTAGTTATTGTAAACTTTGTATAATTTGTTCGCCTGTGTCCAGTTGTTCAAAAGTCATTTAGCACTAATCCAAGATTAATTTTTACCATCATGATGTTTAGAGCTAGCATCTAGGGATTTTTGCTAATTTATCTTTAAAGACCCTGCCATGGTATAATTATATGTTTTTTTATGAAAGCTCAAGTTTATTTTGTGCTGGTATTTTAGTTTAGTGTTAAGTTTTCTGAATAATAATAGTATAGCAATTGAAGTATTAACCATGCAGTTTGAAAATTCAACATTTTGTTTTAAAAAAAATCATTTGAGTTATCAGTGGTTCATTGGCAACTCAAGTCAGATCTTTTTGCTTATCTTCTTTCCCAGCTCAATTTCATACATAATTTTATAATAAGGTGAAACAATTTTCTCTTCCGAATTGCTATGCAGCTTGCAAGAGTGTTCAACAGAACTTTTTTTGTTTTGTTTGTCTTACCTTGTATGTTCTTTCTTGCCTCCCCCTTTGTATTTTGTTTATTAGTGCCATAAAAACAGTCCCTCAAAAATAAAATGTTGGTAGAAATTTTAAAAAATGGCTGAGAGCGAATTTAATATAAGGTTTAAATACATGTTATTAATTAAAAGAGTTTGTGCTTTCGTGGTAACTTTGAATAAGTGTACATCGATCACTCTGGCATTGTGTCTCTATTATGCAGTAATATTAGAAATTTAACACCATTGCAATACAGTGAAATGCTCCACTGAGTCAACTAAACAAAGAAATTCTTTGAAGTCAGTTTGAAGTTTTGTTTTAGAATATATGTACTACAAATTCTTGACATTCTAGATAGTTTTTGTGCCTGTGTTGAAAAATGCCCATTTAGCATTGCTTGGATTGTGTCATGATTGTTTAGTTTGTCGAACAATAAGTGAGGTGCTACAGCTATTGACAGACATTATATACCTACTATGAAGTATAAAATTTACATAAATTCTAGACTAAATTATTCATGGTCTCTTATTTCTTAAAGTTTTTTTGTTCAAATAGCACTAGCTAATCAGTTAAGCCATGTTTTCCTTGAAAATACAACTTTTAAGTGAATAAATTGAACAAAACTTCTTTTATTTAGTGTCTAACATTTAAATAAGAAAGGTTTGTGGCTAAAACAGTGAGTGTTTTTTAACATACAATATGTTAATTAATTTTGGTTTTACACTCCAGTGAGCACAAAGCGTTTCAAACGAATGAATCACAAATTGATTCTTAGAAGAAAACCCTTTGTGAATTCTCAATTTTGATCCATTCACTGAGTTAATAAAAAGATCAAAGAATCTAAAAATTTTTCATGATAAAAATAATTATAATACTTATTTTTCCATTGGCAATCCACTGAAGTTCTAGTTAAAATCAAAAACACATTCACATGTTCCTCTTGTGTTACCAGCTACTGAAATATTATATTAAAAGATAGGACATTATTTATTGCTTCCCCAGTTTAAGAATATCTCTGAAGCATTTTTACTCAAGAAATACAGCTGCATGTCAAAACTAGGGCTTATATTTAAAGCTAATATACAAGAAGGCTTGTTGTGGGTCACCTGATGTGAGGAACATCAATTTTTTATTAAGTTACAACAAACTGTGAAGAATTATTGCTTTGATTTGTTGCTACTATACTCCAGCCAATCAGGTGTTAGATGAGAGCAGGTGGTAGCTGGTGAACAGAGAGCATTGGCTAGTGGATTAAGAGAACACACACGGTCAGCCATGTTATTTATAAACTATGAAACCCAAATCACCACAGTTAGGAATTTGTATGGCTTGAAGAAGTAAATCTTATTAAAAATTCTGGCATTAGTTATTCTCTTCTAGAGACTAATAGGAATTTCAACCTGAGGAAATTGTAATTTGTCACAAGCATACTCTTTTGTCATAAAAGAGATTTTCTAATTATATTCATAGAAAATTTTCTTTGATCTCTGATCAGACTAAGGGCAGGTGGTTTGAGCAGGATGTGTGAATATATTTTCAAGGTTTCACTGTCAGTAAGATTTAAAAATCCTAGGTGATGGCTCCCACGTTTATCTTCATTACTTGCCAGTATTCCCAGTTTGTTGTGTGAACTGCTTAAAAATCACTCTTTATTTCAACACAAACAAGGTGAAATGTTATTAAGAAAAAACATTGGAAATATTGTGGGAGTTGGTTACATGTTTGGCAATGAGAAAGTTCAACAATATTATGAGGGAAACATATGGAAAATGTAAAAGAAACCCAAATGTGCTGCCATATTAGGCAGACTAGCTTGACTTGATGACAACAATGGAGTGTACAAAGGATGGGCAGGCAATTCACAAGACAGAGAAAAACAGGGTTCTTTCAGAAGCAGGACATAGCAAAAATGGCTTGAACCAGGATCAAAAAGGAAGCATAAACAAATGTGATATGCTTGAAAATGAAACTAGCAAAGATATTGATTCAGAAACTGGCAAACTCGTGCAAAAGCCACAGCAAAAATCATCAAGGAAAGAAAATGTTTGTTTGCCACATTATGCTGAAGGGAATCTGAACAAAGCTATGTCAGTCACATCAATAAAAAAGTTTCCTCCTTTTCGAACAGGGAAGTATGTTCCTAAAGATAGTGTTTATTCCTCTAAAAGTAAAGGTGAAAAATCAGTAACTTCAAAATCCAAGCTGTCTTCAAGTAAAGATGTTTTGTCTATGTCTTGTCCTTTGCCATTTAGAGTAGGAAAGATTTCATCTTCGAATTTGCATGTTTATGCTAATAGTTCTGAAAAGGAAGTACATCAGAAATTTCTGAAAATGAAGAACAAATCAGATTCCCCAGGCTGCACTCGAAGGACTAGAAAACCTGTTGAGAACAAACAAGGAAGATATTCACCAGATCTTCACACCTACAGGGCAAATAGGTCAAAACCTGTATGTGGTAGTGATCGATCTTCATCACTTGAGAGGGTTGGTCAGTCAACACAGCCTGTGCTTTGCACACTAAAAGCTTTGAATAACATTAGTTTGAGTGACAATGCGGTTGATTCGAGAAATGTTAAATCACAACCACGTAGCAATGTCCTTGTGTCCCTTGACAGAACAAAAACACATAGTGAAAATGCTTTAATGATACACAAGGCAAGGCCCAAGAGTTCTGCTTTGGAAGTATCTAGTAAATCAAGTACTGCCAGAAAATCAGTGAAAGGTTCTATGACAACAACAGATACAAAGACTCAGCTTCGACCAAAGAGCACAAACTTTGAAGTTTCTAACAAAGGAAGACATCCAACTGCCTCATCGTCACCAAGAGGGTCTCAGAGACCAAAGAGTTACGTAATTCAAACTGTGCAAGGTGGGGAAAATGAATCTCGGAAGTACCTCAGAAAATCATCGGACACTTCATCACGAATTTATCAGAGGCCAAGAAGTATTATTATTAATTCCAGTAATAGCGACCGGACTTACAACTCTGTGAAGCCACGCAAGGCTAGAAGAGTGCCTAAAAGAAATGCTTATGTTACAAAACAAAAATCTCGGATTTACAAGAAAAAAATTGTTCCTTTTAAGTCCAAGCAAGGAGAATGCAGGGACTCTCAACAGGAAAAGGAGAGAATCTACCAAACTGTTACAGATGGTGTTGCAAAACAACCAGTTTACAGTGATAGAAAAGTAAAACCATTTATGTATGATGTTTTTGTGGATAAATTCTGTGTAAAACTTCGACGCTGTGGCAAGCAAGTGAAAATCCCTGTGTTGAGACGGTGTCGACTTACTGTGTGGAAAATTAAGAGAATTTCTTATATTTTCTACGAAAAGGTGCAGTTTCATCTTTGCTTTTTTTTTCTCAATTCTGTCATGATTTAAACATTGTATATATAATGTTTTGAAATAAGTATCAAGCTATTATTAATTGTTGGTTGTCATGTCTTGTTCTAAAACACTCATTTTCTTAAGTTTCAATTTTTTTGAACTTCTACTTCTAAAACATGAGTAAAATTAGCATTAATTTTTAGTTCAGTGACTTTATTTAGTCATTCTGTCTTTGATGGCACTCCTGTTTTTTGTGTTTTTATATTTACAGTAATTTTGAGCAGTCTATTTTGGTATTTAAATTGTTAAACGAAAGGAAGAATCTTTGTATAAAAATTGCTTCAAAAGGCATGCTTAAATATTGTTTAATACTAAGGATTACAGTACTAGACTTTTTTCAATCAAAGAGGCTTATAGGTTTTGAAAAATATGTTTTAAATAAGAGTTTAGAAGTTATCAATTTCCATAGATTATTTTAAACATTGGTCATTGATTGTAACATTGGGAATTTATGTTTTTGCCAGCTTTTCTCCATGATAATATGAATAATGTTACCAAGGCTTTAGAATTTGGACCAAAGTTGTGAGCCAAAGACATTTCTTTTCTAAGTAATTATGATATCAATGAAGGTTCTCACAACCGATCTTCACTTGTTAAAGTTTTTTTATTTTGCTGTTTTTATAGGAACCAAAAAACTCACTTTTGAATTAAATATTTGAAAAAAATACTTTTATGAAGTTAGAACTAATAGAAGAGCTTTTAAGTCGTTAAGTGTGCTGTTAGCTGATTCCAGTCTAGCTGTTCACTTTTTGAACAGATCCACCAGTAATAGAATTCTATATTCCACTCTGCTTGTGAGAAAAATTGAGATAGAGATAAAAACATGCCATCTTGAGCACTGCAATTTAAAAAACCCTAATGAAAGAGAATGTATATTGAATAATGTGGTTTGTTGTTGATGTCTAGCCAGGAAGGATGATAAACGTTTGATCAATGCCAAATGTAACTTTCATACAGTTTTAGTCTTGTTGATGGAGTCAGTTCAGTCAACATAAGAAATCGTTAAGGTAGGGTTCCAGAGGTCTAACATTTAGAATCATGATTGGATAAGCAAACCCCAAACTCAAACTATTAATAGTGCTTTGAATTTGGAGTGGTGAGTTGTGAATTATTATTGTTATAAAATACTAAAAAATTGAAGCTTTTAACAGCTCATTTCAAGTAATCAAATAAGATAAATTTATTAATGTCCTCTTTCTGATCAGATTTTAATTTTGTTTCCAGCTTTTTCTGTGTAATTACAGATCTACTAACCTCAAGACATGTAACTGTACAGTTTTGTGACACATGCTAAGAGAGAAGTTTTTTAGTGGCTGTTGACAGCTGTCAGAGCACATTAGCCAAAACACTGGGGCAGCTTTAAAAAATGACTGCTGTTGTTCTTTAAAACAAAGAAAAACTGGTACTGTCTGTCAACATGCAGGTTGAAGCTGTTAGTGCTGACATATTCACATGGATATTTTACTCTATAGTTTTATTATAGAAATCGTAAACTACTCTATATACCTTACTGTGAAAAGAGCAAATATTTTTATGCCAAATATCTGTTTCCCTTATTTATAAGTTAAAACACCTGTGACTTAATATTTGCATATATCTGTTGGGTGACCTGTGGTTATTGTGTTCATTTCCTGTCAGTTGTGTTATGAAATTTTAATTATCTCAGATCACTGGCTTTTCCACTGAATGGAGCTAAATGTTGCTACTCTACACAGTGTTCACTTGATGATGACCATAACTAACACAATGTTTGTTTTTCCTTTCAAATGTTTGAACCAGGTCACATTTCTTAACCCAGTTGTTACAAGAAAGCCTCGATTGCAGCGACAGAAGAAACTCTTTCACATTCACAAAGGTATTGTAACCTGTGTTCACTTCCATATTATGAAACAGTATCTATTTAACACTTATTCTATTTCAATTGAGGTGGATAATGGCAGAATATCTACTGAGTGCCCAAGACATGAGGTAGATATATACATTAAGCCACTATCCATCGAATTGAAATAGAATAAGTGTTTTAGTATATACCAGTGAGGCAGCAAAGCTACTTCTTCCGGCCGCCATTTTGTTTGAATGTCCTTATCTACTGTTTTGGAGGTAAATATTGTCTTAAAGCTATTATTTCTACACCAATCAGATTGTGCGAAGCCGAGCTGGTGTATACTGAAGACAGTTATTCAAGATAGTTACTTGTATTGTTCAGCCAAACAGCATTCAAGATATTTTTGTGACAACAAAGTATAAGAAATTTGGTAGTACTGTTTACAAGAATTTAGAGGTACCTCTAGGAGAGTGGTTTCATCTTTAAAGCTACAAACAGCTTGCCCTAGCGTATAATTCGATTTCTGTTTTACAATTTGCTGTCACAGTGGAGTAATCAATCAACGTTTTGCATCATTGCCTAAACTGGTGTCCTCAAGTTGATTGTATGTCTTTATTAGTTTTATGTTATATTCATTTCTTGAGACATTTGTTTATTGTTGTAATGCATTGCTTGCTGTGCAAGGGTTGGAAAATAGTTTTAGATGGCTCTGTCTGTTGTGTTGTCACAAAGAATGGCCATGTAAGTGAAATTATTTGGTGCAAAACAAAAATTAACAATAACTTTTATATAATTTTTTGTCGCAATGCAGAAATTAATGATAACTTTACAAAATTATTCAAGATACTACACAAAAATTAAAGATAATTTTTATAAAGTTGTTTGATGCAACACAACAATTAATAATTTTATAATTTTATTTTACATAGCATTAAGTCTTATTGCAAAAAGTAAGCTACATGTTCATAGCGAGCATGACTTTGTATTAAAACCATTCTCCATAAAAGGTGGATTATTTAAGTCTAGGAAAAGTTAATGAAAAGACTATTTGAAGTGAATGTTTTCAACTTAGAAAGCCATCTTCATTGCTTACATGCTCAATGAAGTCAGTACATGTAGTGTTCTTATTCAGCTGGTTTTATGTCACTCAGTAGTTTTTTATTCTCTTCTTTCCGGAGCACTTTTTGTCTACTGATCAAAATTTAGTTGTTGTTGCTGTGCATACATAGCTTATTCAACAGTATCCTTGCAACTGCATTGAAAATGCCAATCAACTATGAAGCTAGAATCAAAGATTATCAAATGTTTAATAAGAAATAATAATGTGTTTAGTTTTTAAGATACAAACAGTTTGGGTGTAACCAAAGGTTTGTCAAGTTTCTAGACATTCAGTGAAATGGGTTTCAAAACAGATTTCAAGATCATCTTTTAATTTAAACTTTGTTTCTGTGGCAGGTAAAAATTTTCTTCGTGCTGGGCAGATGAACACAAATGTTGTAACATGGGCCAGATTACTAAAGAGAGCAACACCTGCGAACTGCACCACAAATACTACGTCCTTAAGTCCAAATGCTACTTCACCTCCACTTCCTGGGTAGGTTATTACAATTTTATTAATAGGTTATTATTATTATTATCATAATGTTTATTCAATGACATAATGATACAGTCTTTGTAGTTGTAACGTAATTTAAGTGATTGTGAATGATTCAGGCTTAAGTGGGATTCAAATGCATGAACTCTGCGATGCTGGGGCAGCATTCTGTACAACTGATCTTGAAGCCACGTCTGTTAAGAACATGTGATTTCTAGTGGGTCCATTTATGCCATTTGAATTATTTGTACAATAATTATAATGATTTGTAGCACAGTTATATGCAACTATGCTATGATAGAATCGTCACTAACTGTTATTAACTGTTTAAATTGTGCTATAACTATGAAGGTCTTCTCATAACATCATTGCATAAAACTATGGTACAGATCAAAAAACAATTATTGTTGTTTTGACTGTACCTATTGTTGTTAGTTATCATTTTTTGTTAAAAGAACTTAGCACTGTGAACAAAATAATGTCCATTTTGGCTCAATCTTAGATAATGTAGATAGATCTTTATTCCAAATCACATACATCGCAGCTTGCATAATTGGAAAGCTGAATTGCATATAATTTACAATTATTATAAAAACTGTATTGATAAAACCATATTCCAAGTTGTAGTGACTAAAACTTATAGTTGTAGGGTCTAAAGCTCAATGTTAGTGCACCAATCTTTTTTTTTGTTCCAAAAAAGTAGTTTCCAAGTTCTTTCCAAAGCCCAAGGTATTACTGTTTGCATAAACTCACCAAGCTGCATTTTTTATGAGACACAACAAAAATGTTACTTACTCTTAACTCCTGAATAATTGTTCTTGTATGTTTATTTTTTAAGCAAATTTTCCACCCTCTACTGGCCATAATGGGGTCTGTACAATTATTAGTTTTTGTCTGCTTCCATCCTATTTGAACCTTATTTGGGTACGTCTGGCTATTAAAATCCAGCAACTTGTCACTTTCATCTGTCTGGGCAAGTTACTCTCTAAAGACATTTAAGTATGTATTTTTTCTGAACAAATATAAACTCTGTGTTTGGAACATTCCATTTTGTACTATTATACCACCCAGCTGTACTTAATCATTGACATTTCGAGATATTTTCACCCTATGATTATTAATCCACCCTATATAGCTACTGTTGACTATTCAAGATATTTCCATCTAGTATTATTCTGCCCTGTTAGGCTTTTCATATAAACTGAAGACCCTAGTGCATAAACAATGTAAGTGACTTTGTATGAAACACTAAATTCTCCCAATGGTTATTAAGAGATAATGGGGATATTGTAGAGAGAATTGAGAACTTCATCAAAAGTCACTTACGGTGTTTTTGCACTATACTCTTCAATCATTGTCCACCCAATACTACCATTTTGCCCTGTATAATTATTTAGTAGTTAAGAGTAGGTATATTTAGCACCATTCCCTTTGATGGTATCACAAAAGTTGTTTTTGATTTGGAAAATTGATTAGCTTGCTGGTCAAATGGGTACTAAGTAGGTACTTGATTAAAATGCATTGTAGGGTAAGCTGAATTGTGTATTCGTTATATTTTTAATGGTTTGGAGTATAGCTTATTTTGCTAACTAAGTACTTTAGATACATTAAAATAAATCAAGCAATCAAGACAAGGTTTCTGAAACATCTTTGAATGCTGATAAATTAAAATTAATTTTATTTAAATAAACCTACCTGGTTGTATACTGTAGATCCTTTATTAGTTGTCACAGCGAGATCTTGCTGCAGCCCATATTCAAGGTGCAGTGATTATCCAGAGTTAGATGCTTTAAAAAACAAGTGCATCACAAAGTATGATGTTAAGAGAATGAAGTGAGTCATGTACTAGAGATTTGCAAAAATTGAATTGATTTAACCAGTATTCAGTCAAAAAAAGTAACATGAAAACATAGCAACAAAAAAGGAAATACTAACAAATTAATGCCACAGCGCTTATTTGTGCTGCGCTTACTCCAAGGCAGTGTTTGTTAAGTTTGTCAGCCCAGGTGCAGCACTTATTTTAAGGTGGTGCCTATTAAGTTTGAAGGGCTTAGATGTGGCTTTTATTTGAGGTGCACAGCCAACCCTGTTCTACTTGGCTCATTTATCTTATGACCCTCTATTTGTTCTGCAGAGAACGCATCCCCCGCCACAGTCAAAGTGTATCAGAGAAGCAACAACATCAGACTGGGGGACACCCGTTGGCTAGCACCAGTCTTTCTCTGCCAGCAGACCAAGTCACACCAAAGAGTGTGGCGACAGAGAATAATATACAAGTAAGTCAAGCCAAGCCCTCTGATCACAATAATTTGCTTGCCTCTGTACACGCCTAAAGGTCTTGAGACAACTGATTAATTGTACCGTAATTTCCAGACGAATACCCGCACCACAAGAATTTTTTAATCATTGGAAAATAAACCAACAGATTACCTGCACCAGCAGATAACCTGCACTTAAAACAAAAGAATAAATTATGTGATCAAAAGTTAGAGAACTCGCAAATTCGACGCTACTTTAATACCCATATGGCATAGTTTCATATGAAATTCGATAAACTTTTGTTTCTGTTACGTCGCTCCTGATCTAATTTGTTACCTCGCTCCATGTGTAATCCATTAGTTACATTTGTTCTCCTTATTCACGATTTTTTGTTTTCAATTTAATAAGTTCGATATACAATGTAGTGATCCCTGAGGTTTCATTATTTGTTGAAGAACTGATCGAAGTGCCATCTTTGATAGTATAGGTTGAGGGAAAGCTGGGGCATGTACGAGTTGTTTACGTGACAATTGCCTTTTTCATTGCGCGGTGCCGTGAAGCAAATGTTCCAAAAGGTGTCAGGTGCAAAAAACAAGCTTTTAAAATGAAAACATTGAAAAGTAATTGAAGCATAAACATGTTATGAAAAAGATTGCTCTATGTGGTATGATTTGTTATTATCAAACGTTGTGAAAAAGCTTTAACAAGCTGTACTTTAGTCAGACAAACAAAACAGACAGCTGGCGTTTCTCGTTTAAACAAATGACGGTAATTCTGTTTTACTATTTCTTACTTAAATACTGTTAGTAGTAACTGATTTAACAAGAAATACTTACCCGGAGATTTAAAAATCATCGCATTACCCGCACCTTCGTATTACCTGCACCAACAAATAATTACCACAAAATCAGCGCATAACCCGCGGGTAATTGTCCAGAAATTACAGTAGGCCTAAAAATATCACTTTGACCATTTTAATTGTCTAGTGCAAATACAATGTAAGTGATTTTGATGAAGTTTTCAATTCTCCCCGTTTTATCCCCTTTATCTCTCCAGAATTTTTAGGAGAATTTAGCAACTCATACAAAGCCACTTACACCATTTTTGCAGTGGGTGCTTCAATTATTGAGAAACAAATAATAAAGTTACAGCTGTAGTTCAGATTACTGGTGTAAAGAGTTTATCATGGTATGTGGTAAAAATAGTATCCCACACACCAGCATGCCTAACTGAACCAAGGCATGCAATTTTTCTCAGGGAGAGGACTGAGTTAAGAATGTTTTTTCCTAACACTTCCCTCTTTTCTATTCAACCCCCTCCCCTGGCTGTACAGTGTGTCATGTGTAGCTCTATATTTAAACCAAGTGATGAACTGTATTGTTGATTTTGTACTCAGGATGCTCTATCAGCATTTGGGTTTCTCAACAGTCCACAGACTCCCCCAAGAGGGGATATAATCAAGCCACCCAGACCGTCAAGACAGGTGCCAACCCCTAAGAAAATGTGAGTGCTCTAGTAATTTGTACGAAACAGTAAAATCCTTGTCCAACCAACAGCTATGGGCAAATCACTTGTTAAGTCAGCTACGGTTCAAATTGGTTTTTGTTGCCCCAAAGCATTGCACACATTGCCCAACAGAAACCATGTTTTTGATTGTTTTTATTTTCAGTCTGACAGTATTTTATGAAATATGTTGAATATTGTTCTTGTTTGTTGGTAGACCTCATCCTCATCACTCGACAAGCCACATGTCAATGGCAAACTTCAGATGTATTAGCGTTTTAGGTAGAGGACACTTTGGAAAAGTAAGTATAGTGGGAGTTCCATAAAGCCCACTGCTTGATAAAACATACAAGTACAGTTTGAAAGTTTATAACAACACCCCCTACTAACAAGTCCAACCATTCTATTCCCATCCAATTAAAAAAAAGAATTAAAAGCATATTGAGCATATTTTTTAAACCTTCTGCTACTTGTTTCTTAATTCAGCTTTCGTGTGGACCAACAGTTCAGTTACTTCCCCACCAGCCACACACACATATTCTCCTCCTCTGCCTCTTTTTGTCTCCCCAGTAGCTTTGAAATAAAATTCAAGAGTCTGCTCAATAATTATGTGCCAACTTCTTTCCTTGAGATATTTGGCAGGTCTTAAGGATGGGCCTTTTTTTTCAGACTACAATGTTTTCATATTAAATGGCAGGATTTGTGGGTACAGAAAGTAGAAACTAACTCTTTTAACTCGCACAACATTACAGTTAGATTGATGACCCAAATCAAATGTTTTATAACAAAATATGTTAACAAAAACAAAACATACCAATAAGATATCCCTAGCTGTTTTTTCCATTTTTAGTCAAGTTTTTCGGAAGTATAATGTAGTTCACTGAAAGTTCCAAGTCAAAAAATTTTGCTATAACTTATTGATGGTTGTGATAATTATAATAAAAGGCTAAGAAAGTTTAAAAGTTTAAGAAATAACATTTTCACTGCTAGGTCATCTTCAGATAAAAACACAAGCATGCTGCTTGACTATAAATGTGTAAGCTATTCCCCTTGGGAGCTCTGTCACAGGATACAAATTTCAATTCATTGTTATTTGGCAAACCAGGCAAATAAAGAGCCTTTATAAAGTCAAAGACACAAATCACTACCCATCCCAAGTGATTTATCATGGCCTATGCTCGTGCGGAGAAGAATAAGTGGGAGAAACAAAAAGAAACTTTGAGGTGCCAATCGCCGAACACAGTGACGTCAAGCAAAAATCTGGACCAGCGCGTCACCTACAGAAGAATCCAGACCACACTTCTTACTGAAGGGTTTAGTGCAAAAACGACGTAAGTGACTTGATGAAGTTCTCAATTCTCCCTACATTATTCCTGTTATCTCTTGATAACCAGTGGGAGAAGTTAGTGTTTCATACAAAGTCACTTGCGTCGTTGTTGCACTAGGCCCTTCAATTAAAATGTTTTATAACCCAACTCTTCCCAAGGGGAATAACTTGAACATTTAAAGTCATGCAGCACGCTTGTGTTTTTATCTGAAGATGAGTTAGTTAGCGTCGAAAAGATTCATTTTAAAACTTTTAAACTTTATTATATCATAGCATTTTAGCGAAACCGTATGTCATTATTGAAAGTTGTTTAGAAAGTCTCACTATTTTGCATTTTTTGTTGATGCAGGTTATTTTAGCTGAATACAAAAACACCAATGAACATTTTGCCATAAAAGCATTAAAGAAAGGCGACATAATTCAGAGAGAAGAAGTCGAAAGGTGGGGAATTGTTGACTTACACACTAACAGTGGAATGATGGTGATGATTGTAATAATGTCCATTTGATAATCAGCTTTTTTTTAACACATTTAGTTGGTAGATCTGATGTCAAACTTAAGTGTTTAAAAAGGTCAGAGATGAATCATTTCATTAAGTGAATGTTTTTGTATTTCTTTGCAACAGTCTCCTATCAGAAAAGAGGATATTTTTAACGGCAAACAAGACACGACACCCATTCTTGGTTAACCTGTTTGCATGTTTTCAAACAACGGTATGTACAAGTCGTGTAATAGTATTAAAATACTCTGTAATGTTTAAGGAGTTAATATTCTGGGGCCTGTTTTTCTAAAGCCAACTAACTTTAATCCAGGATTAACTCCGAACAAAACCTATTGGTTGTCATTGTAATTAACCCTGGATTAAGGCTAATCATCTTTTGAACAACTGGGCCCAGCTTGATCTTTAGAACTACATTTTATTATGGAGTTATTCTTTGCAGTTACAGTTGACTCACAGTGATTTGAATCCTCCTTAGCACAGACTGCACTTAATTCTAACCAAATTTGATTTCTCTTGGACTTATATAATAGGAATTTCTGATTATTTAAACCGTGTTCAAATTTTTTTGGGATTGTGAACTATAGCTCTCCAGTTAGAAAAGTTGACAAATATTCTAGAAAGAATAAGTTTGGTAAGTGGGATATTTCCAAGCATGTTGAGTTTGAGTTGGAACAACTATCTAGTTGTTAGTGTTAAGCCCAAGGCAACTACTTGAAAATTGAGCACTCAAAACACCTAGCCATTCTGCTTCCTCGTTTAAAAACAAGTTTCATGTTTTTCATTCATCCCAGGGATCGGCTAAAATACCAGCGTATAAATTCCAGTGTATGTTATTAGCAACATTGTTTGTACAAATTACTTTTTTGTCCTCCATTTCATAGCATTAAAGCTAAGATTTTCGCTACATGAATTGAGCAGCAACAAGAGTAGGGTTTCAACCCTAAATGCGTCAAATGATGTATTGATAAATTCTCCCAACTAGAATTCATACTTCTCCTCTTACCAGGTTGGGGGAATTTTGCTTTCAATCTTCAGCAATTTGCATTGTTTGATCAATTCTGATTTTCTCAATAACAAATGCCTTTTATTGTATGAGTTATGTAAGGAGAAGTTAGATGTTGATAAACTAGCCTGGGCTCCAAGCAGTATACTACATTGTTTGTTCTCTTGCTAGGAACATGTTTGCTTTGTGATGGAGTATGCACCCGGCGGAGATCTCATGATGCATATTCACAATGATGTGTTTACAGAACCAAGGACGGTGTAAGTTTTCTTTCCTTCCTACATCTTCGCTTAGTTTTCAACATTCAAACAAAGTAAAAGCTTAACAAATTCAAGGATATAAAATATATAAAAAAAAAGAAAATGAAATAGAAAAGTTGAATAGTAGTAGAACTAACTAAAACAACTAAGTTTACATAATTTTTTTCTTTCAGAATCGAAGTAATGAAATGTTTGTAATATTGATAACCCATGCAGAAACTGGTGTTTTTTTGTACAGTTCATTCGATTTAAACAAGTAAAGTTTAAAGTGTCTCTCCCTGGTATGGTCAGGGTTGGACTTTAGGATTGTATGTTAGATAAGTTTATTGCGTGACAATTGGTGTTGCACCAACAGCATGTACTATAACTTTAATAGCTTCGAGGGCTTTGTTTAGATAAAAACTTAGCACCCAATGTTACCATTGAGGTTGATAGAAAACTACCAAACCAAGTTTTAACACTAGAATCAAAGCCACAAAGAAACTGATACTGTTTGCTTAGAACTCAGTATGTGTTGTCTTAATCTCATTAAGAAACTGGCATTTTGCTTAGCACTCTTTTATGTATGCTCTGTTATGCTTTGTTATTTCCCTTATGAATCACACCTTAATATTTACAATTGTCGATATATAAGCCACATGCACTTGTAACAGCACAGTGTTTGAAATTAAACCGAACTATTACACGGATTTCTGTTCTTTCGGAATTGCTTACTAAAATATTTAATACACTTCTAAAATGTTTTTCGGAGTAGTTTTCTTATTATAATTAGAAAAAATATTTATGTGAGTTACTGAAGAGAAATTCTTAAGAAGTAGGCCTGCTCATACTTGTACACTCGACAAACAAAAGACCTCAGCATAATCTGCATGTTTCGCCTCGACGTCGAACTTTAACTCAAAAGCGTTTCAGCTTCTTGTCAGCTTCTTGAGTTAGCAGTCAATTTTGACATACCAACAAATATGGGAAACGAATCGTTGCTTGATTAATAAGTTAATAACAGTATTATTTTCGTTAATGTATTTTTTTGTCTTTGTTGTGCCAGGTTTTACACCTCGTGTGTTGTCTTAGGTCTCCAGTATCTTCACGAGCATGAAATCGTTTATAGGTAAGCTGAGCTCTTTTAGCCCGGCGAGGGTACTCCTTATATTGGGATGGTAGGTATGACTTGTATTTTTTAGGGGTTAAAATTGCCAGTCCGGTTTTTTTAGGGGTTGTAAAAAGAAATCCGGTGTTAAACCAAGAGCCTGGTATTTATCAGAGTTTAAAAACGCCAGGCTACTAGACTGCTTGCAGTCTTTTAACAAACGTGCGAACTGATAAGAAGTTTTAAAAGACGCTACGTCCTTAGGAGAACGTTCTAAAACGCGCGCGCCTTTATTCACTGCATATCATGCACGCTCGGCACAACACGAGGGAACTTAACGCCGACCCGCTAGCTACCGAGGGAAAACTTTGGTAATTTTAAAACCGAGAGGTACTTTTTAGGGTAGGAAATTTTAATCTCTTGGTCAGTTTTTTAGGATATTTTGGGGACTTTTCCGACGGTCATCCCTACCCTTTTGACCCTGGAGTACCCCCCGGGACCGTGCCGCCTGTCGCCAAAACCCTTTCACAGGCCCCATGGCTTGGGGTGTTGGACAAAATGGAACTACTTAGAAGTACACCTTCCAGTTATACACAAGGGCCTAAAATACTTTGTGCAAGCTTCAAAACAACTAGAGGCAGAGAGCATTACTGTCATCAGTTTTATCAGATTCACCAATGAAACAATGTTCATTTGAGAGATAGGATCATACAGCATTATACCGCGACTAATGGGCATATCGAGCGAGCGGATGCAAGATGTATCAGTCTAGTGGGAATAGAAAAGAACCGTTATACAGTAACCAAGGTCTCTGTAGCTCAGAGGGTAGAGCATCTGACCGGTAATCAGAGGGTTGCGGGTTCGATTCCTGTCAGTGAATTTTATTCTGTGTTTTCAACTTCTAAATCAACAATTTCCTCAACTATACATCCAGGTTTCAGACTACCCTTTGACTGAAAAGTGATGTTGATATAGCCAGTGACTCGGCTTTCCACGTAAGTCTTGTGGCTCAGCGGGTAGAGCATCTGACCGGTAATCAGAGGGTTGCGGGTTCGATTCCTGTCAGTGACTTACGATTTTATTCTGTGTTTTCAACTTCTAAATCAACAATTTCCTCAACTATACATCCAGGTCTCAGACTACCCTTTGACTGAAAAGTGATGTTGATATAGCCAGTGACTCGGCTTTCCACGTAAGTCTTGTGGCTCAGCGGGTAGAGCATCTGACCGGTAATCAGAGGGTTAAGGTTTGATTCCCGCCAGTGACTCGGCTCCCATGTGAGTCTCTGTAGCTCAGTGGGTAGAGCATCTGACCGGTAATCAGAGGGTTGCGGGTTCGATTCCCGTCAGTGACTCAGCTCCCCATGCGAGTCTCTGTAGCTCAGTGGGTAGAGCACCTGACCGGTAACCAGAGGGTTGCGGGTTCGATTCCCGTCAGTGACTCAGCTCCCCATGCGAGTCTCTGTAGCTCAGTGGGTAGAGCATCTGACCGGTAACCAGAGGGTTGCGGGTTCGATTCCCGTCAGTGACTCGGCTCCCATGTGAGTCTCTGTAGCTCAGTGGGTAGAGCATCTGACCGGTAATCAGAGGGTTGCGGGTTCGATTCCCGTCAGTGACTTAGGGTTTTTTTGATCGCTTCGAGTTTAGGAGCAATGTATTTCAAGTTTATTGCCATGCCGTTTGGGTATTTATTAGGGAGTCAGGCCATTCCAATAAAATTTTTCGTTTCCCATCGCCCTCCCTCTTGTCATCGGTCGGTCGATCGATGAACACATAAAGGGGCCTGGGTGCCAGTAAAGGTCTCCATATCTGCAATGGCAGATGCATGTGCACTTGTTGTTTTTATAAAAAAACTCTCAGTTAGTGTTACATTTTACTTTATGCCGTGTGCATATTAAATCTCACGTTTAGTCTCAATATGTAATCAGATGGTAAATAAAAGATGTATATTAAGGCGGGAGTACTGACCTAAACTTTTGTTGGATAGTGAGGAAGTTGAAAAAGATGTTTGAATAGGAAGAACATTGAGTAAAATCAGCAAACCGTTCCTCCTGGCAAGGGACTAGTACAGCTTTGGTTTGAGAACAGTTCGGCGAACTTACATAAAATATTAACTTCAAAATTGATTTTTAAACTTCCCAAAAAAATTACCAAATTCAAAATGCTCTTTGAAACTATCAATCTTCAAGAAAAAAAGATACAAAATTTCATCCAAAAAATGTTAAAATATTCAAGCTGACTCTCCATCATTCCATCCGTGTTTTAAGCAGAGCGATTTTGTAGATTCAAACCACAAACATGAGGAAAATGGCCACAAAGTACTCCTGCCTTAACAAGACCTTTAAATGTCTAAAATGGCTGCAAAAACGAAGTCGATGATAGTTTAAAACAACTGGTATTAATAAGACAAGATCGTGTGCCTTCAAATTAAAGTACTTGCTTCTTTACAAGTGAATCTGGAATTTTTTTCCACTTTTCCAAAAAAATGGGTCAGTCGGGCGATGGGAAACGAAAAAATAAATTGGCATGATTTGGCAGAAACTTCTCAACGAGTACCCGTAGTCCTGTACCACCTACCCGTGCAAAGTTTGAGGAAACGAAAAAATATTGTACAAGTTTCAGACACTGTGACTTTGCTTCAAACGGTATTTAAAATCTAAGCAATACGTTTTGGAACAACCTATTTTCAAAATTGCTTGCAGTCCCGTGTTTTAGCAGAAATGCGTACTGAACAAGAAGTTGCGACAAAAGTTCTTTGGCGAACGTTCCATTACGAGCGCGCCTTTACTTACTGCATATCACGTTCAGCGTAACACGGGGGAAACTCAACGCTGACTCGTTAGGTATTCAGTTAAAAATGTCAATACCAAATTTTAGTTGGTTCTTTCGGGGGCTTTTCCGACGGTCACACCTACTCTACACTCTCCCTTCTCCCCCAAGACCTTGCATTGTTTGTTGATAGTTGTTACAATTCTGCAGGGCTTCTGGTTTAGACCGGCGAACGGCAATTTTCGCCGGGACTACAATCAATTTCCTACCTCAATTCGCCTGGTGAATATCTCTATTCGCTACTTAAAAATTGGTATTTCAAATGAGTTGAATAATTCAAATGTTCATCTAAAACCTCCTTGTAATGTTTTCCATGATGATGAAAAATCTTATCATGTAAATCAAAGTTAGAATTGCCGAAACAAGGTTATGCATTATGAAAACACAAAAGGGCGGGAAAAAATTTTTTGTTTTACCGCTGGACAAAAAGGTGCTTTTCAGTAATCTAAAATAAATGGCCGCCGTACGGCGTTCAAGTTTCATTTATGGTAGTGTAAGTGGATGACGTGAAATACATCTGGAGATTATGCAAGAGTTTCCGGGCCATGTATAAAACTACGGAGAGTTTTGAGCCAGGTGTTAGAAATTTTTCCCAGCTGAGCTATTTTAAACCCGAAACTCTGATTATTCTGAGTGCGCAAAAAAAATTTAAGGGAAGTCAATGAACAATTAGAAATTACTGTTTTATCTATAGAGTTTTAACCTTTTAAGATATTTTG
>JANVCF010166851.1:0-11197 GCA_025388745.1 Hydrozoanthus gracilis
CAGAACCTATTTTTTGGCTTTGCAAACACTACAGTCAGTTTCCATATTTGGTGAACTCCGAATATGAGCTGATAACCCGTACTGAATGAACCAATCAGAACGCGCGAATCGCAATAACCGAGAGATTGAAAATTTAATAAACACAAATATACCAAGGATTTTTTAAATCGAAGTTTAAATGAACGAGGGTTAGTATCGAGATGCTTGTTTGGATCGTAAAAATGAGTTTTTAAAGTTAAAAGGCTCAAATCCTGAAGTTGTTTTTTTACAGCTGATCCAAGTTAATTAGGAAACGTTACCGTTTTTCGACTTTTAATTACTCGTGTGTTTGGTCTTTCTTTCACTTTTTCGATTCATTTGTTAAGAGTTGTTAGCACCTTAAATCTTCTAATCACCTACTATGCAATAAAACCTTTGAGCTTAAATAGTGAGGTTGTTTATCTAGTTATCAAGTTTTTATTATAAATCCGTATATGCATGCACTGATTACGCGGCAAAGTTCTCCTTGGTTTTGGGGCGAAACGATAATATCATTATTTGCGTGGAACGATGCGCGGTCGTACGAGGCACGGAGAAAATCAGCGTAATATTTCGATTAAGGCTTTTTTGTAACCGTTCGGGTTTTTCTGTAAAGAATGTAGCTTAGTCCGATTGTGTAAGCATTTCTCGGAAATGTTCTTTTCTTTCTGTGCATGGTCAGAAAACATGGCACTTCTTTTGATACTTCTCGAACTCGTTAATTAAAAAATTAAAAAATTACCATAACAAAAGTACAACTCTGCGAATCCGGCGAAATATTTGGAACCTTTGAAATAGAGTAAAATAATTATTTATCTACAAAGTCAAAGACAAACACTTGTCACTTCGATACGCACATGCCTACCTCTTGTCCTTATAATCCAAGGGATTTAATGCGGACGCGCCCTTGACCTCCTCTAAATGCCTCTTCAAACCACATACGATTCCGTACAGCGTACGACTTGGGTAGCGACCACCCTTCTTGTTTGCCACCTCCTGAATAAACTTAGCAAGCCAGAAATTCAGTGAAATGGCATCCATTTCCTCCACACTGTCCATAATATTACAACGAGATGAAACTCGTAATCATTAAAAACACTTCCAACTTCCGAATCCGGAAATTTAACTTTTCTCGTCCTTTGCCATTCTCTAAACAATTCCACTGCCCACTTATCTTTATATTTTTTGCTTTTTGGTATAGCTTCACTTATTAAGTTAGATTCTTGTTTCACAGTTTTGGGAGAACGAAAACGGGAGCTAGCTGTACTTCCAACATCCATCGTTTAGAAGCACATGTACGCGAAAATGACTTCCACACTGAAAGTCACAATCCCGGGAGGCCAATGTTGAATAAATTACATACCAATTTTGTAAAAAAATGTAGAACGCAAAAACACAACAATAGATTGTTTGAGAAGCCACATAAAAAACTCGTGCTTCGTGTTTCATCACCTTATCCAAACACCTCGAAAACAATAAAGCCCTCGGGAACGGTTGATGAAACACTCACACTCGTTTTTGATCTATTTCATCAAAATTGTAAATAGATGGAAAGAGTAGTCTTCAACTCAGTTTCGGGCTTTTTTCCCTCTAACTGTTGTACTAACAATTTGTATAGCGAGTAATAATAAAAAATTAGAAAGAAGATAAAGGTCCCGCCTCCTCTTTGTTCTAGCGGGGAAAAAAACACCTCTTTCGTCCAGTACGCCTGCGATGTTTTCGCTATCTGAGGTCCACAATTTATGCAAGTGAAAACAAAGTTTGATCTTTCAACTTTCATATCTACGTCAGATAAACATACTTTTACAACTTAACAAATCATTTTCTTGACATCTTTGTTTTTGAAACAAAGTTTCTGCCCTTTTACGTTGGATTATGATTAACTGTTAAAAAGCCCACAGGAAGCGGCAGCGTTACAAAGGGCCCTGGGGACGAGATGCAGGAAGAAATTATCTCGGCTGTTGTATACAAGGGTTAACCTAGAGTAACTGCCGCCCACCGATCAGAGAGAGACATCCAATCAGAATAGTGTGTAGAAATATTTCTAAAATTACTGTTCGACACATTTTAAGAATTTTTGAGCGCAGTTGATTGGTGTGTTTGGACTTGCCTTCATAGTATCCCTCGTAAAGAGTTTTTTTTTAAAAAAGCCTACGAGTCATGCAATGTATGGAAAAACCTCGGTGCTGAAAACATTTTTAATACAACCTGTATTTGATCCGCGAACTAGTCAAGCATGGATGGGACAGTACAAAGTTCCTTTGTAGTCACATATAGTGAAAAAGGAAGTGTTTAAAAACGAGTATATCCCAAGGTTATGCTAATGCGGCGGTCACCGTAGTTTATTTAAAATTTAATTGAAATGTAACGAAGTACAGAACGTCTGTTTTCTGTTCAGAACGCCCAAATAATTTTCTGGTAACAGCAACTCTTTAATAGGAATCTCAGATTTTATAACGAACGGTTACAATTTCAGCACTGTGCCACCCCCCCCCCCCCCAAATAATTTTTTGTTTCCGCCACTAATGTTACAATGAAAAATTATTTAAAATGGCATCGCTGGGCCCTGCTGTTTGAAATCCAAAAGGAAACTCGCATGGGTGATAACTTTCCATGGCATTTGTGCTTTTGTTTCTTTGGCGCTTGTGTTGACATTTGCGTCAATCTTTCGATTGTTTTTCTGACAGTTCGGAAAATTCTTCCAGCTTTGCAGCTAGATTTCGGCAACTTTGATGTTTTCGGAAATTTTGAAATTTCCTCAAGAACCGGTCGCATATACAATTGCTTCACGTTGACAACTTTGGAGACAAAGTAAACAAGACTTCGCTGAAATCTATTATAGTGCAAATCGGGCCTTTGTCTGACGGAAATAGTTTTAAATCTCTTAAAATATCTTCATATCAGTCTTGCTGCTCAGCTTTGGTAAGTGTTTCAATTTGGTCCAACTACCACTGACACTATTAATCTCTTTTGTTTTGTTTTGTGTTTGTTTTATGACATTTAGACCCAAGGAGTCACGCAGAAGAGAACGACGGTAAATTGGGCACCCACCCCGCTTTGGTTCGTTTCATACTTTTCGGCCTGACCCTGGTTCCACCAGTAGTAACCTTACTCGCACGACTATCACCTTGTCGTGACACCAGAGGATGGTACAAATCAAGAGCCAGGTTGTACGACAAAGCTGCTGATGAAGCGGAAAACCGCATGCCATCATGTCTGCGTGCTCTCTGGGGTTTGGGACTAGTGTGAAGGTACGATCCTGTTTGCATGTTGTTGCCATAGATGCTTTGTTTTCTTTCATTTCCTGGAAGTGGCGAGGCGAGTTTGTTTAAATTCTCCAATCGTTTGCTTGACGATGACTGCAGCTGGTGCCTCTGGTGCTTGTGCCAGGTGCATTGAATGGTCAAAGCAGCTATCTGCCGTTTGATTTCCTCATTTTCCTTACGAAAACGAGAAATCACCTTTTGGTGTTTTGTCAATTCTTGGGTTCTTTTCCTGTAAGCCCGAAATGCTCGCTGTATTAGAGTGGCAGCATTAACCTTTTGGCGGATAAGATGAACACGCTCCTTTTCCTTTCGATATTGCTCAAAAGGCGATGATGAAGTTGGTGGCGAAACGGTTCTCCTTGCCGCGCTGTGTGGTGGCCCGTGTTGGAGCTCACCAACACTGTCGCTACAAGAAGTTCCTGATGCAACTACTCTGTCTGCCGAAATAACGCATTCATCTTCAGTTGATCGATCAGTCCCGGCAATGTTTGCTTGGGAAATGTCGTTCTCTGCATCAGGTACCAGAACGACTTTCTTATCGATCTCCTTCATGTCCTCCTCGGTTTCCAGGTCTTTCGACCGGTTTTCGCAAAGTTCTCCAACGCTGCCCTTTCCACATGCTAATGTTGTATCAAACATCGGTTGATTCGAATCTTCAAACTCCGTACTACTCTCCTCATTGGAAAGTGTAAGAGTTTCAGGGGATGGGTTTATTTCACTGGAAAAGCTGTTAGTTTCAATGGAAGTTCTTCGTTCCTCGCTAAGACTATCGTCAGATAGCGAGGTATTAACAGCAATTCCGTCTGAGTGACTGCCCTCGAGGATAACACTTGGTTTCCCTGAAGCAGGTTTTGCAGAGCTTGTGGGGGTAGAGCTCTCGTCATCTGTTTGACCATCACCAGCTCCTCTCTCGCCATGCTGTGGAGAAAAGCAGACAGTTAGACAAGTAGAACGAAAAAGCAAGCCTGCTGTTTTTACCGCCTAGCTCGAGCCTCGATATTGGTCATGTTCATTGTCTTGAACAACTGAACAAGTCTTTTGAAAAAACACATTATTCACTGAGATTGTATAAGGAATAACAAATACGGGTGGCATAACAAGAATCTCCCTGTCCACTCTCAATGCAATTTGGTGAGACTAGGAAATCGGGGCTGGTAAAACAACCATAAGACACCTCTTCAAAGTTTCTCAAACATAACCAAGTTTTTGCCAGGGTCCAGGACGAGAGTGACCTAAATCACTGAGAAACCTGAAACTGCTTGCCATAAGAACGAAACTATTTTAGGCACCAAAGGTCACAAGGGTTTCGATTGTCAAACAGTCAGTCAAAGTTCTCGTCGATGCTAGGCGCTTTTTTGGTGTCGGAAAGTGACTCCTAAGAGAAAAGTATCATGTTATAAACACAAATGGAACAACGCAATGTCTAATCGACGCAAAATATTGTTCTTATATCGGTAAACGTCTAATTCCTCACAGGAACAACTAAAATGGTGGTCATTTACATTAGCACAATATAGATAAACACAAAACACTTCAAAGGTACACTGACTTCGATGACAGTACGATGAGTTCAGGGCCCCTTTGTTCAAAGACCAATTAGCCCCAAACCCAGGGGTACGTTTTTTACCCATGCTTGTGTTTTTATGATGCAATAACTGACTTGGCTTGGAAATTTGTGGTTAACAAGTCTGTATTATTTGAAACTCGACGCAGTGTTTGCAAGCAAAGCAAACCTTTCATTACGAATATATAACGATTTGAATTTTTCTTTGAGATAAAGCTTTTGAACAACTGCGCCAAGGAGAAAGAGAACTTGTTCCTCTAATGCAGATTGAGTCTTGGCATTTCAAGAATGGTTTGAGGAAAGCAGCAAACTTCGTGCATACTGCAAAACACAACTTGGCAAAGATATTAACTGTAAATGTACATGTAAATGTACTCACACTGAAAGGTTCCCCATTTTTTTCGCTGTAAGTAGTTTGTTCTTCTTCGCTGCTGCTTGTTACAACCCCTGTAGCAACATTCAGTTCTTTATCTCTTTTTATATGTTTATTTTGCTCATGGTTTGTGGAGGATTTAACTTCGTCACACGTCGAAACGTCGTCAGATACTGAACAACATTTCTGTGAAAACGATAGTTTTAAGTTTTTTTGATCAATGGAGTTTGATCTTTTCTTGCCGTTCTTCTTCAGCTGCTCGTGTCGCATGAGCAAGTTCTTTCGGTTCTGGAACGACTTTCTGAACTGGTACCCTTTCCAACACAGCTGGATTGCTGTGGCTGCGATATCACGGATTCCTTCGATAGTGAACGCTCCCTGCTCTAGCAGGTACTGCACGGTAGAAAAACAGTGCAATTTGAAAATTAGTTACATTGCTATAAAACAATCTACGCACACCACAAACTGCCACTCATTCGAGATCCCACCAGTTAAAATCCACCCGAAGTTGTACCAACCCTCCCATCGGATGTAGAGCTTTTCCAATTCTAAGTCCTTCCGGATACAACCTTTCCGGTACTAAGTCCCTTTGATAGGGCCTCCCCCAACTATAAATCCCCAAAAGTTATAATTCATCGGATACAGCCTTCCCTAGTTATAATTCCAAAGATAGTCTTCCCATGTTATAGTTCCAAAGATAGTCTTCCCATGTTATAGTTCCAAAGATAGTCTTCCCATGTTATAGTTCCAAAGATAGTCTTCCCTAGTTATAATTCCAAAGATAGTCTTCCCATGTTATAGTTCCAAAGATACAGCCTCTCCAGTTGTAATTCCCCCGTTACAGCCCTTCCCCAGTTCTAATTCATCAGATACAGCCTTCTTCAGTTACAATTCCCCAGATACAGAAAAAATTTCAAAACCTAAAGCGAGTGAAAAGACAAAAATGAAAATGTTTCATTGCACGTACAAACAGCATAGTTATAAAATTATTTACTCTTTTATTCTGGTTTAAGCGTTCGATTCTGAAACGTCTCTAACATTTTATGATCGTCGTTTAAATTTTTTGGTTCTTCATCTTCTCTATTCAAACTTTTAACAAAAATTATGAATGACATTGAAGATGTTCTTGTTGGTACCTGCGCAACTTCCTGATTGTCTGCACTTATGGCGTAATCCAGAGGCGTCAAACTGCAGGACGAACAAACAAGTTACTTTTCTTGAACATATTTTACACAACCTTTACGATGTATAATAAATGTGTGTGTGACTCCTAACCCTAGCTGATTTGCAAGTTCAGTCTCCAGCCAGAAAATCGTCTTTTGGCCCTAAAAAATGACACTTTACAGGCCTCGTTCCGATCCATTTAGCTTTAAATCTAAATTAAATGCTGCGGGGAGCTAGACATGTGTTGAGACTCTGTCGAGGAGTCACTTCAGAAACCAGAAGGCAGTGGCGGCCTAATGAACGAAAAAGAAGTTTAGCTTTAACAAAAACATCACAGCAAGAAATGGAAGAGTAGAATGTCAGGACTTACCGTTCGCCCTTTTCTTCCCGAGCCTGAAAGTTAGGAAATGCGTTGTATTTGAAAAGCAGTTTAACTGCTTCTAGCTGACCGTTGGAGCACGTCCAGTGAAGTGCTGTAACACCTTTGTTGTCTACCATGTTCACATCGGCTCCATTTTCCAACAAGATTGTCATGCAGTTCACAAACCCCCCGAAAGCTGCACAGTGGAGTGGGGTGCGCCTAAAAACATAAACGTTGAGTATTCGACCTGCCCTTATCAACAAAGATAACATCCGTCATTTCGATTTTCCACCAAATCATCGTTATCCTAATATGCACCATGGCTTCTGGTAATAATGCGGAGGGGGAATGGGAACGACGTTCATTTGGTCAGGAACTACACCTCACCTTGAAGACCCAAGCAATCAAACTCCTCAAGAAGTGCATTTGCTTTCTCGTTAGCCTTACAAATAAATTTTCCGCTAATATAATTATTTCATCTGAGTTAAGCAACTTTGCTTACAAAAATTCAGTATTGTCAAGTAGTTTATAGACCACGTCAAAAACGTTTTCGTACTTGTTCAGATAAGAAGGCTAGATAAAATTGTTGGCATCTCAACTATCTAAGGAGTCCAAAAGCATGCATGCTAACCTAAGCGAAAAAAAATAAATCGAAGTCATCATCTCGAAAAACGATTTCCATCAAATTATGAGAGAAGCCTGCGTAGTTTGAAGTAAAACTTTGTACGTTACGATCTCGTTTAAAGTATGTTGTACCTTAATTAATTGGGTGTTTGAGCTGTCAAATAGGCTAGCCGTAACATACCCTAAATTGTCTTTCTTGTTGGGTTCTACACCATCCTGGATCAGCATTTGACAAATGTACGAATACCCTCCGAGCGCTGCCCAATGAAGTGGAGAATGGCCGTCGTGATCTTCTAGATCAACTGCAACATTCTCTGGACAAATTAAAAAGCAAAAACATTCCACGGTTCTAAACTGTCATTCCTTTTTAAAATTAAGGCAACAAAAAACAGTTTTTAAAACTGTCTACAATTTTAGGGGCTCAATTTATTTCCTAACGGGTGATATGATGATTTTTGGTTAAGGCTTCGTGAATCTTGGGTAGTGTATATTGTCGATTTTCTTTGGGAAAAAAACGTATAACGAAGACTATCATAAATTTGAAAATAAGTAAATTTGGTGATTGCTTCTTCCCGTCTTTAAAACCCAAGTTCTTTCTTCGAATCAATCACTATTTAGAAATCCGAATAATTGGTACGTTTTTCCGGCTAGCAAAGAACCTGACTTGACAACACCCATTTTTGGCCCAGCTGTTGTCTTTTTAGCATCATTCATTGAAGTTTTCTCTTCTTTATCAACAACCCCCATGAATGATGGGTCATGTACCCCAGCTAAAACAATCACATTTGGTCGATCTTGTCTGAGCTGTTTGGATCAGTCATTCTCACTACAGTCAACTCATAACGTACCTTTAATGGGAAAAAATGGTACAAGTCCGTACGCAGGAAGAACGGGCCACAGGAATTTTTGTGCACCCGGCAAAAAATTCCTGTGTGCTGACCTGGTAAGAAAGTACGTCAACCAAATGTCGTTCAAGCTCAAACTTTACCTTTCAGCAAAAACGACACCACATCAGTATGGCCCTGTTCACAAGCCCTGAACAGTGGTGTGTGGTTGTACATGTCCAGTGCGTTGGGATCAGCAGAACTCTTCAGAAGAAGACAAGTACAATTCAGGTGGCCGGCATACGCTGCAGCATGCAAGGCAGTACCCCCGGTCTTGTCCGTGGCGTTCACATCTTTGCTCATCCTCAACATTACTTCAAGAGCCTCGTCTGCTCCTGGACAAAAGGTCAAGATAATTTATCAACATCTAGCGTCTCCTTATGGCGCTTTTGAACCATTTTAAGTAGTGTAGGCGAGTTTCAGCTGACGTCATTGGTCACAACTTAAGTAGTAGAAAGAACGGAGATGAACAGCAACCGACTTTAAAACTTAAAAAATACTTATCAAATTTAATGAGTGACCGAGCATTCGGTTCTATAAGTGTAGTTTCAAAGAAGAAATTACCACTCAAAAAAGTGCAAAACAGTTGGAGGCAAGAACGATAATGAGCCATACACTCTTTGTACAATTTCCAATTTTTAAAACCACATCTCGGAAAGATTACTCAACATATTAATCTTATATTTTAAGAGAAAGGTTTTTCTACAGAAACACTTCATTATTCTGCATGAAGCTTTGCTTCTGTAGCTGAATTAGAAAGGGGAGTGCGTACGCTAGTAAGACAAAATATATAAACAAAACTTGCTTATAGATTGGATAAAACGGCACTTTACGCCTTTATGCATCAAGAATCAAATTTTGTTTCACAAGTAAAACTTCAAAATTTTTCGTTAACTGCCAAACTTTCCAAACGGGGAATTTTTCTAAAAGCGTAAGGGAATATTTTTTTTTCTTTACCACACAAAATTTATATCACAGAGTGATCTAAACAGCAAACTGCTACCTGCGTTGCAGTAACTTCTTATCATTAAGCCCACAGCACACTTGTGCGATAGCATGCAATTTTCGTCGCACGCAATCAAAATTGCAGCACATCGCCTCTGTGTGCGGGGGCCTGCGATGCAATTTCTATCACATGCAACATTGATCGCATGGATCAAACATGTTCGATTTCCTTAAAAGTGAGTGCACCTTGTCGGAAGTTATTGCATCTTTTCGCAAACGTGTGCGGTGAATGTGCGACAACAATTTCGATTGCATGCGACGAAAATTGCATACTATTGTACAAGTGTGTGGTGGGCTTTAGGGAGCTTAAGAAACGAAGACGACAGCTTCGACGACGGCGGCAGAAAGCAAAAGTGAATACAACTGCTGCACGTTAGAATGCACTGTGCAAGTCACCTGCACGTCTTCGTCTTGAAAATGAAAACCTGGAAAGCTCAGTTTTGAATTTTTGAGACTCCGAGAACGGCCAGGAGAAAAGTTTTTCACTGTTATTCATTTGTAAGACGAACACCTTCATCTTTATCTGTTCGCAACTCGGATAAAAGAGAAAGCAAACTAGTCATGCGTGATAGAAAATGGCAACCAAGAGTGGTGTTTTCCTAAGGTCCCACGTACTGCATATGACATATCAAGAATCATGGCAGAAGAGTTCTTCATCTTTACCTTTGCTAGCTGCCCAGATCAAAGCAGTTCTTCCCTCATTATCTGGCACATCGCTGAAGTTAGGGTCTGACAGAAACACTTCAACAACAACAGCAAAGTTGCACTGTGCGGCATAATGCAAGGCAGTTGCACCGTTTCCATCTGCAACTTTGAAATCTGCGTTCCTCTGCAGCAGGTACTTTACAATCTTCGAGTTACCTGGAATTCATGTCAAGTTAATGTCATTTCATGGTAAAAAGATTGGAGAGGGGTTGGGGGTTGGAGGGAAAGAGGGAGAAAAGTTTGATACTTTTTTTATCACTTCTCTTCTTTTTTTATCATCTCCTCAAGTCTCGTTGGCTGGGTTGGCATTATTACTAGTTTGCGTTTCATGTAGGTAGAGTTAATGTCATCGACACTTAGATGAGAGCTGTCTGTTAAAACATAAACGTGTTTGGTTTCTCAACAGGTTAGGAAGGCGTATATAGTTTTTCACACTGCTTTGAGTGAAAACTTTTATATCACGGAGATAAACTAGTGTTCACCTAAACTTATATCTTACATTTTGAGCACCAGCTAGTTTATCAACAAATGTTCGTCTTTTTAACCCAGACTTTGTTCTTTGGTTAAGAAAGCAAGTTCAACTGTCATTCAAAGCGAAACACTCAAAAAGTGTTTAAAAATAAAAGCATGGCAGTTTGAACAACACGTCGCATGTGGTGTTTGAGCTTAGCACATCAAAAACTAACCCTGAGAATCCTCATCATTTAGGGATAAGGAGCTTATTTTTCAAAACGACTTTGAAAAAAAAACAAAGATCCTAGTTGGGAGGACATACAACCACATATGGCTGTATGCACGTCAGTTGTACAAGTTAGGTCAAGCAAAAATAACAAATTGAGAGGCTGTTTTACCTAGTATTGCAGCCCAGTGCAAAGGCGACCTCTTCATGTTGTCCTGAAGTGAAACATCGCACTTTTCATATGATATCAGAAACTTTACCACGGCTTTGTTTTGCTGTGCTATGGCGTGGTGTAAGGCTGTGCGTCCTTCCGAGTCCTGCCAGTTGATGATCTCTGGCTGCTGGTCCTGTTGCATGATTTGAAAGATTGTAAGCATAGACACACCATTGCTTCAATGCTAATTAGTCTACAGCAAGTCTTACTCGTACTTAAACACCTGCAGTTGCTATCAAAATGAAAGAATCTTAACCTTCTTGCAAAATCTTAGTTTCAAGATTATAAGAAATGCTTCCAAATTATAAATATATATATATATATAGTAATAATGATAATA
>JANVCF010167184.1:0-11192 GCA_025388745.1 Hydrozoanthus gracilis
TTTGATTTCCTTAAAAGTGAGTGCACCTTGTCGGAGGTTATTGCATCTTCTCGCAAACGTGTGCGGTGAATGTGCGAAGCAATTTCGATTGCATGCGACGAAAATTGCATGCTATCGTACAAGTGTGCGGTGGGCTTAATTAAGAGCTGATTTCAATAAAAACGTTTTTTATTCCAAGTATCGGAATTTGAAATAACTGAAGTTAAATGTAGCTACACAATGGAACTGCAAGTCAAAATGTAAGACTCGGGGGTTCCTCCGGTATTTTGGTAACATAATCGAAGTTTGATCCCTTTTTTTTCTTAAAAAGATGAATGCAAGACTTGATAACAGTCGAGAAATATTGAAGTTACGGTGAAGCCAATATTACATGTAATTTAACAGTACTGATTTTAGGGTAATAACCTAATTTAGTGCGTTCTGGTTGGCTGAACTTAGGTCAAAAAACAGAAAAACAAAACAACGTCGGGATAATTTGTAAGCGACGAGCCATATAACTGACCTCGTTCGCTCGGTCTGGTCGGGAGAAAATATTTGCTGTCGCTCTGCCAGTGAAAGACCTCGGGTAAAATTTCTCCCTGACAGACCCCCCACTCATTTATCAAAACGTTTTCCACCTTCTCATAGTCATATAGTGCAACAACTCGGAGAAACCCAACAGTCGATCACAAAAAAAAAAAACAAAAAAAAAAACGCAAAACGGTAATAAAGACCAAGATTAAAATTTCAGCGATTTCAGTAACAATTTGAACACAAAACTTGTACCCTCAGAAAACTTTTTGAAACAGAGATAAAGATTGCCTCTACTTGATAGGGCGGGTTGGAACAAGAAAAAGCCTCTCTAAATTTCGGCAAAGCTTTTCTTTACCAGCCGATCTTCGGTGTTTGATATTAGTTTCACAGACCATCGCCTCACGTTCAAAACAAGGATAGATCTTCAATACATATTATACTTCGTTTATTAAATTTGTCGTATTCTTAGTGCAATTAATAACTGTATTATAACATGTAGTTTATTTTAAACGCTGTACGGCCATTGAAGTACCTCAGTGTTTTGACTCAGCGCGCGATATTTCTTAGTGCTTCGGAAAGTGTAACCGAAAGTGATTTCATTTATCCGGTTAGAATACTAAAAATATCGCCGGATGGATTTCAAGTGTTGCATGCACTTTATCTAACTTTCCCGTTCTATAAATTTCCCTTTGCAGCGATCCGTAACCAGTAATCATTAATAACCACAGTACACCGCCCATTTTCTGCATCCTTTCTTTGTCTCTCATTCCGAACAACAGCTGCTGTCTGTTGTCATAGAAACCACTAATGAATATTGACATACCTTCTCCAATTGGCCGCCATCTTGACAAGTACACCACACTGGAACCGCCAGCGTTTCGAGCACAAGTAAAGACCGCGCTCGAGTTAGTGTTTTAGAATTCAGTTCTTCGAAGTTACCCGGTAAGAAATGACATACTTTTTTCATCCCTGAAAAGCTCTGACTTTGAACTATTTCATTAGTGAATTTTGTATGATTTCAAATGCTAATAGCTTTCGTTTGTCGTGTCAATCATTCGAGAACACGAGGGATATTGACACGTTCTTGTTTGAAGCGTGAGTTGACTGGCAGCTTTTAATACTTGCACGACCGCCCGCCAGCCGTGCGGAACACTCAGCCTTTTAGTCTCCAAAACATCCCCCAACAACAGCTTAACCTGATCTCCAACCAGTGGTCAGTCGACACTAAATTCCTGCGTTAAGAATTCGAGCCGCTCATGATTTCAATATTAAGAGGCAGGCCTGACGCTTTCAACGCTTGTTTTGTTTGCACATTTAGTTGCGGTCCCAATGGCCCAACCGATGGAGGCTGCGAGTGATGGCCGTATCATACACCATCCGTCAAACATAAACCCAGTCTCCATGATGCACCCACAGCAGCAACACGTTGAGCAAATGGCAAAACAGTCGGACGAAGCACAAAAGCAAGAAATTGGAGACATACTCCAACAGATCATGAATATAACAGATCAGTCGTTAGACGAAGCCCAAGCTAGGTAAGTGAAACTGAGCGAGGTTGACCACGTGAACTTTGCTGTCGATGAAAACCGGTCGTGTTTAAAATAATCCTTTAGCTGAAGAGTCCATGGTGACAATTTTGGCAGTCAGTTTCCTTATTATTGTATAGATTTAAGCGTTAGCTGTCGATCTCCGTCGAGTATTTCAGCATTTGATATTGATGTAGATCGAGTGTATTGTTGTCTGACTTTGTCTGTCCATTTAGGAAACACGCGTTGAACTGCCATCGAATGAAGCCCGCCCTTTTCAACGTGCTGTGTGAGATCAAAGAAAAAACGGGTTAGTAATCGCAGATCATTAATGCAAGCTTGTATTTTTAGAAAGCGTTTCAAATTTTTGCCGTCATGTACGTGTGTGCTGATCTTTTTGCGTACTATAGTTATTAAGCTTCGCGCTGCGTGACTTTTTGCTCGCTTCTAACTGTTCATTTGTTGTCAACCATTTCATAAAAGTTTGATGTTTATTTCTTCCTTTTCAGCTAACTTGTTTAGTATTTGTTTAAGTTTGAGTCTCGGCAGAACTTTTCAACAGTTAAAACTTTAATATGTTACAAAAGGAAACAGCGTATTTCTTGAAAAGTTTGTTTAAAAAACTTAACTCGGTATGCTCGCTCTTCATATTAAAATAAGATGCGTATTTCGACGTTCGCGTTTTGAGTTGTTAGCACAGCTTAATAAATAGGAAAGTGTTATATTTTCGAAGGTGCAAATTGGGAAAGAAAACTTGCAAGTCTGTGCTTTCTTTTTTGAAGACACTAAGCAAGAGATGACTGAGATATATGATCGGTGTTTATTGTTTAGCGAAGTCCGTTTCACAGCAAACAAAAGAAACGCTTTCGCTTTGTTTATGATAACAATCTCTTCCTATGTGACATCTTTCGAAGGTTCCTTTGTAATTAAAGTTCACGCCATGCAAGGAAGAGGAAAATCGTGTTTATGTGTGGGGTTATAGGATATATATACCCTCGGGGTTTTCCTTTCAATATTGAGCACCGCTAATTTTAATGTGAACATGCAGTAACATATTGTGTTTTGTTTCCTTGTTATGGACTACGTGATAAATTACATTCATCTTTCTATGAACAGGTTAAGTTTAATCATGTTTATTATCTAATTTGAAAAAAGATACTAATGAAGAAACTATACTTGCTCATGAATATTGCGCAAGTTAACTCCTTTTTGGCGTTATATACATATTGATCTGTTTGTTAGATAATTTTGCTCAATATTTCAAAAAGGAAAACTGTACTAGAGAACAGAAGCGTTTGAGTACAAACTATCTACTTTTCTTCCTTTCTAAACCCAGTGCGAGTAATATAGAGGCTTTTATGTAACTTTTCTTGTTCAAACTTTTTGTTTTTGTTGGAAAAAAACTGAAGCTTAATTTGTATTATTTAGTTTGCTGTTGTTGACGGCTTACTGAAAGCCAACTGCTGTGTAATAAAGGCCATTATTAACATATATAGTCTGAAGTATTAGCTAACACTAAACTTATTAAAACCATTTTAGATGTTTTTGAGGATTAAATTTTGTAATTTTGCCTACGGAGACGAAGTTTCAAGATTAAGTTTGTAAGGGTTTGACTAAGTGTCTTGCATGTCTGCTTAATTGTCCTTTCATTTGATATGAACGCAAGGTATTGAAAGAAATGAGTTATTATGAAATCTCCATCAAGCATTTTGTTTTGACATAATGCTTAATCTTTTAAATACAGTGAACTGGTTCATCTGTTTCATATTTTTAACATTTCCTTAAAATGCAATTAAGTTTATTAAGAGGGTCAAATTTAATTTTAAAAAAGTTAGAAGACTGAATGCATGTACCCTTTTCTTTTTTTTTCAAGTTTTATAATAAATATTTTTATGAAAACATATGTAATTTAGTTAGGTTTCAGAAATAGTTTTAAAATAAATTCAGGTGAATTAGCAAATTTGCCTTATGGTCAAAATTTGACAAACCAATTTGGGCGGCACAATAAATATGTGTTTTTAAAATAAAGTGGTATTGCTTCAGTATAAACAGTTTTCTAGCAAATGATCCAACAAGTTAGAATTTATGATTGGATGTACTTATATACGGCAGTAGGATATTGAAAATGACACAGATCTAAAGAGTTGCCATGAAAGATATTTTTTGTCATGTTGAAATAAAAATAAATGAAACAAGACTTCTGTTATAATTAAATTTGAAAGGAAAATGAAACTTTGTTAGGGACAGGCTTATGGTGCAAGCTTGAAAAAACTTTCAAATTGTTAAGAAGGGCTGAATATTTTTTTAAAATTTAGTATACTGTAAATCTATGAGTAAGCGCACTTCGAATAAATGCTGCATCACATTTACACCCTGTACCTAGGCTGACCAACTTAATAAGTGTTGCATCAGTGGCATTGAAGATAACATTGACATTGAATAAATGTTCTGATTCCTGAACAATGAGTATCATAAACCCAGAGAAACCTCGATTGGTCTTTACTTTTGATAATTTTGGTGGGACAAAACTTACTAAAACAAGTAAGGCATCACAAAGTATTGGTAAGTTCTACGCTGGGAATATCACCATACCAAAATCTCTGTGAAATGAATAACTGCAGTGGTGCTTAATATTGGATTCTTGTCTATTTTGCATCAGCTACCCTCATCCCCCATCTACCTATGGTCACGTAGTGGAAACTATGAGTGCCAAGCTTGTTAGATTGAAGGGAACTTGTTAAGTTTTGGCGATAAGAGCTGTTAGTGTTTTTGCTAATTACATGCGGTTCTTTACCCTCCAAGTCCTTAGTATCCGTGGAGCACAAGAGGAGGAGCCACCAGACCCCCAGCTTATGAGACTTGATAACATGCTGTTGGCTGAGGGGGTGGCTGGCCCTGAGAAAGGGGGTGGGGCCGCAGCTGCTGCTGCTGCCGCAGGAGTGCATGACAATCAAGTGGAACATTCAGAATACAGACAAAAGCTAAACCAGATTCGACAAATCTACCATACAGAACTTGAAAAGTATGAACAGGTAAAGTTTAGTCAGGATTTCACTTTTTCATCCCCTGATCATGAAGGTGTGATTATTTCAGTCTTGATGCTCTACATTTGCGGGCAGCGCAGTGGTTGAGTGATTGGGGTGTTCAACTCACAGTCCTAGGGTTGCAAGTGCGAGCCTTGGTCAGACCACTCTGTTGTGTCCTTGAACAAGACACTTTACCTGACTTTATTCCAGTTGACTCAGCTGTATAAATGAGTACCATTTCTGCTGGGGGCTAACCTGCGATATATTAGTGTTCTGTCCACAGGGAGTCAAAGACTCTCATCTGCCTAACACTACAGAAACCCGAGATAAGTGCCGGCCCTATGAGCCACTTAGGCTTGAGAAAGGATTTAGCAAATTAGCTTTTAGCTGTACATTTACAGGCACAGTTAAATCTTAAAGCTTCTCCTTCACATTTTCTTAGCCATCCTAGGCCGGTTGATCATTTTTTAATGTCTCCTTACAAAACTAATACAAGAGAAACTAATGAAGAATATGAAAAAAAATACTTCTAGTTGGGAGAGTTTAGGGATATGCCATATGGTGTATTTGGGGCTCAAAAGGGTTTAAAATCTTCAGCACCCATTTCATTTTATTTCTTATTTCTTCAAACTTCTATGTGTTCTTTACAGGATGTATAATAAAAATTAATAAGGATTAAGAGAATATTGGATGGTATTATATAATTAGATGATTTGTAAGTTGATATTAGTGTTAGTAAATTCTCCCAACAAAGATGCTGTACTTTATTTTGTTTTCAGTTTGGGAGAATTTTGCTTTTATTATCAGTAGTTTCCCTTGTCTGATCAGTTTCCATTTTCTCATATCAAAGCAATTTATTTTGTATGTGTTTTGTAAGGAGAAGTTTGATGTTTATAAAGTGGCTGAAGCCGAAAGGGTTAACAATGACAAAGATTGAGAAACATTTTCCAACAGCATGCAACAAGAAATATCTTTCAAATCCTGTTAACTGTCATTTAGGTTGCTCCAAAATGACAAGGTTCACACCAAGTTACCACTGTAAAATTTAGATTACAATCTTTGATTCCATTGACTTCCAGCCATAGAAACCCTAGCAGTGCATCACATATACAAAAAATTGTTCCAATGTTCAGCTCTAGTACGCAGTGGATCATTTCTGAGTTGTTTTGCTCAAAAATACCTTTCAAGTCTATATAAAATGACACTTGTAATCTTTTTTTAAATCTAGATAACATGACCTTCCTAAAAGCACATTCAAATAATTTCTGGTACAATAGGTCTTCCTTCAAATATTCATCACCTTAATGTTTTAGAAAGCATTAGATGTCTATCTTAAAGATTCCTTTTCAAAAACTCACAAAGCCATGCCAAACAAAACATTGCGCACATTGTTGGCTCTGGCACCATGTTACGTGACAATTGATGCACTAAAAAATGGATCATGTAACACTGCCTTTAAACAAAAAATTCTGTACTAGGAAAAAAAAGATCCAAAAAGCATTGATGTTTGCAATTTTTTTGTTCCAACAAACTCCTTATTTATCTACTCGCTAAATAAGCTCCCCTTTTCTGTCAAAGAAATCACATGATATCAGCCAATTTTCTGCAAATTTGACCCCTAAAAAATCCCTTTAAAACCCTTTCTTCTCCTATTTTTTCTGTGAAGTCCATGTGAAATCAGGTAATTTCCCCATAATTTTTTGTATGTAAATCTTGCAAACTTTGCTGTTTTTTTCTGTGAAACGCTGTACCAGAAGCCCTGATCTTACAGTGTGTTCTCTGCTTATTTCAGGCTTGTAATGAGTTTACAACACATGTTATGAATTTGCTGAGAGAGCAGTCAAGAACCAGGCCAATCTCACCAAAGGAGATTGAGAGAATGGTTGGTATTATTCACCGCAAATTCAGTGCCATCCAGATGCAACTTAAACAAAGCACTTGTGAAGCAGTCATGATACTGAGGTCGCGATTTCTAGATGCAAGGTAGGATTGTGTATTGATTAACAATCAACAGACAGTAATTAGGTTGTTTATCGATTGTCAAACAAAAATTAATAAAAAATATGTAAATAGCATGACTTTTTAATCTTTGGGGTTAATTAGTATCTGTAAGTGAGAAACAGCCTGAAGATACATTGTATAAATTATTTAAATCAGTCAGTTCAAGTTTCTGTATATCTGCAATCATTATAATTGGCCCCAAATAACTGAAACCAGTTAAAAATTGTTTGACCAAGAGTAAAAGAAGCTGATTTCCTATTACTCTGAAGTCCTTATTAATAGTATAAAGCAGAATAGTGGTACAGCTGGGTGGAAAAATCTTTCAAAATTAGTTAAAGTATGGAATGGAATAGTAGTATAGGGTGGAAAGATTTCATATACAATTTTGTAAAATAAACCCTAATATTAATAAAAAAGTCAGAAATAACTTATTTTTCATGGAGATGGGTGCACATGGTTCCCGCTGGGTCTTAAAAAGTCTTATTTTTGATTTTGCCTTTTTAAGGCCTTGAAAATGCCTTAAATTTACGAAATTTTTTACTAGGTCTTGAAAAGGTCTTAATTTTTTGCTCAAAAAAATGTATCTTGTCATCAATTTTTAGTGGTGCACAACAAAAATTTGAAACACAGTCGTCTTCATTCATTGTTGTTGGATCCCGTCTGGAAATGGAAGCAGTTATACCTGTGATATTGGTCTGCGGATGTGATCAATCGATTGTAAATCGACAAAAGCACATTGTCTTGTTTGTTTTCTTCTCATTTGCCCTTTTGCTTTGTCTAGCTCGGTCTCAACAACTTTTTGAACATGGAACAATGTAGTCATGGCGTGTAGTCACAATGGGAAAGTGTGTTTTTAGTGATAGATGGTTGACCAACGAGATACAAAAAGCAATGACAATGCTTACTGCATCGCGTGTAGCAAGAAATTCAAGATTGGGACAATGGGCATTAAAGCAATCAATTCTCTATTGTTTTATGCAGGGAAATGTAACCTTTTTAAGCAAGAAATTGTGTGCTAGCAGTGACCTATTACCCAGTATTTAAGTTTTGAGTAAAATTTTGTGTAAAAAGTTGTTGGTCTTAAATATTTTATGCAAGGTCTTAAAAAAGTCTAAAAAAGGTCATTGGTTATCAAGTCTAAGGTAGAGTCATGCTTGGCTTCCAAAACCCAGAAATTAATAATAGTACAATCCCAAATTAGGCTCCTATAGAGTGGAAATTTAGTCAAAAATTAATAAAAGTACACATACTATTATAAGGAATTCAGAGTAGAAAATACTGTAATTATAACTAGTGGTTATAACTAGTGGTATCGAAATGCTAAGTAATTTGCTGTCGAGTGAGGCTGTTGATTCTTTTTTGTCAACTGGTAATGATCTTATATTTATTTACTTTCTATTTACTTTTAGGTACTTTTAAAATGTGGCCTTTAATTTGGTGTTTAAAGACGTCTTTAAACACCAACAGGGTTTTTTACTTTCATGTTGTTATCTGGAAACTTTAATCAGCAAGTTTGTTTTGAAGCTTGGTGCATCCACTTGCTTGTAGCTTAACGAATTCATTTTTAGATAATTTAATATGGCAATGATCTATGCAGATACACTGTCAGCAAGTTGAATATTTTTGTTGTATTTAATAGACTTTTAAATGGAGATATGTATATTAAAAAATACAGAGGTTTCCCAGAGCAGAGGTACCAGAGTGAAGGGAATGCCATTGAAACATCTTCATCAAGAAAACATCTTCATTAAGACTAGTGAATTAAGGGCCTAGTGCAAAAATGACGTTAGTGACTTTGTATGAAACACCAAATTCTCCCAGTGGTTATCAAGAGATTACGGGGATAATGTTTGGAGAATCAAGGACTTCATCAAAAGTCACTTATACTGTTTTTGTACTAGACCCTTCAATTATCATGAAATCGCATACGGCATTTTTCATTCAAAAGAAAACCCTGTCTCAGTTTGTTTCTGAAAAGTTTCTGTCAATTTTTATTTTGATAAAAAAGATAAAATCTATAAAAGGTTCTACAGTTTTCACGTGTTATTTTCATGTCTTATCCAGGCAAAAGCCTAAAAATTTGCATTTATTATAAGAAAAGAGCGAAGCAGTGCTACAGTAAGAGTAGAGAAGTGCAGTTCTGCTGTATCACTCTGTGGGGAGAACTTTGATTCTAGTATCTGAGATTTACTAAAAACGTATTTTATTGTTTTTATTGTTGTTTAATACTCAATTCTGTGGCTCTCTACTTTAGGAGAAAAAGGAGAAATTTTAGCAAGCAAGCAACAGAGGTGTTGAATGAGTATTTTTACTCCCATCTGAGCAATCCATATCCAAGTGAAGAAGCAAAAGAGGAGCTGGCAAGAAAATGTGGAATCAGTGTTGCTCAGGTCAAAACTTTTTCTGTTTTCCCCAATGATATAGTCTTTTTTATTATTTCTCTTTCGAAAGTCATACAAAAGCGCCTGAGTCACCATTGGAATTGGTGGAAAAATCAATAACTTTGTTTTTATTATGCAGATTTCAAACTGGTTTGGTAACAAGAGAATTAGGTACAAGAAAAACATCGGCAAGGCACAGGAAGAGGCCAACTTGTATGCCGCTAAAGCAGCTGCTGCAACTGGCTCAGGTCCTGGTCAGGGGGGACAAGCACAGGCGCAGCCGCAACAGAGTCCGGTCTCAGGACCCCCAACATCAGCTCCAGGTTAGATCATAGTGTGGTTTGAAGATGTACTGGTCATAAATATATATAAATTATTAAAAGACTTAAGAAACACTTATATTTTAAATCTCCTTGAAATTCTGTACCTAGCTTTCTTAAATAAAATTTGTGAAGGAGGTAACCGGCGCAACATTGTTGGTCAGATATGATATATATTTTCTGGAGAAAGAGAGTCTCCCAACTTTTTTGAGTGGGCTCATGCTCAACAGAAAAATTTTAATTGAACCTCTAAGAAGTGCCAAACCGGGTGTGGCCCAGGTCAATTTCCCAACCCTAAAAGGTACCATCAAGTAACAACAGACAGACATTATATTTCAGTCAATTTAATCCTGATTATATGGTATGGGTTAGTTGGGTTGAGTCGGCTGACTATTTCTACAGAGGTCCCGGTTATTAGTAATAACTCTGTAAAACAGACTCCTGGTCAAACCAAGCTTAAATTTTTTCATATAATTGCACAACTGGGCTGGCCTGGCCTTGCTTTGACAAAATGACGAAGTTTTTGCAAATCCGCTGTTTTGTAAACAAATATGAAACTCCAGCCTGGCCCAGGTCATTTGATGTAATGTCGAGCTAAAGTTGTGTTTTCAACCCGCTCAACCGGGCTATCCTGTTCCATATAATCAAGCCCTAAGATAACAGGATCAAAAACTCCCTCTTGAACTGCCAGCAGGCAGCACCTTTTTCCCGGTTTTAAGGCATTTAGTGGTTGCTTGGAGATCAACCAAACCTTCGACAGGCACCTTCACAATTACATAATTATTTGAATCAAGTGGCAGTTTAGGTATTAAGCTTTGTGAACTTACACCACAAACACATTTAAACTTTTCAGCATCATACCAAGGAGTTACAAGTGGAGCGCCAGGAATGACTCCTTCTACCCAACACCAGATGTCGATGGGCTCACAGCAGCAGCAGCAGGAAATGTATATGCAAGGGTTGCACATGAATGGAGGCATGGGATCGGAGTACCAACCAGGCAGCGCTGTAGGTGCCAATGTACAATCCCAGGTAGCCTTGAAATGTGCTTTGAATTCCCTCTTTCAATTTTGTCACTGAAGCCCTTGGGACCCAGTTGTACTTCTATTAAAGTTTTGTCAAAAAAGCAATCAAATCAAACATAATTGAAGCTTATTAAATATGCATTGTTTTGTGTTGTTTGTTTGTTTTGTTTTAAATTTTTGTCTTTGTTTTCGTCTTTTAATAATTTGATTATGGGCTCAGTTATTATTGCAGTTGTGTATATTATATACATTACTGTAACTTGTTTCTATTAATATCTTATTACAACTTTTATTTGACAATAAATTTTCAAAATGGTTACCAAATATACTCGTATACAAGTCGAACGCGTGTATAAGTCGAACCCTATTTTTGAAGCCAAAAATACAACTTTTTTAGAAA
>JANVCF010167295.1:0-11191 GCA_025388745.1 Hydrozoanthus gracilis
AGTGGGATACTCAAATTTGACGATGTGGGCGGGGGGGATAGAGCATCTCAGAACAAGGTGTATTGTTAGATAAGTGTTAAGCCTAATGAAAAATTTTATTTTAGAAAATGAACATACTGAATTGGTTAAAAAAGAATGATTGATTTCCAATGTGTATGTTTTGTATTAGTTCCATTATATACATTTAGTTCTTGCAGCAAGGCAAATGAGTTTTTGACCACAATTCAATGTGTTTTTTAGTTTCTTCACTGATGAGAAAGAAGCAAATTGATCTGCTCAAGATGTAAAGCTGGGTTTTAATAAAGTTATAAATTACTGTTTTAAAATCAAAATAATGACACTCTCTTACTAAACTGACCTCTGCCTTTTTATTATTAATAATTAGTTTTAATTGCTAACAAAATAATCAGTACTTAAAACTATAAAAAATCCATGCTGTTCATGTTTCTCAGGCGGCAAGGTGACTGCTGATTATGAGAATTATTTAACATGTAGACACTTATTTTGTGTTTGTTTAATTTGCAGGTTTACTCCTTAGTTTTACAAGGCCGCATTAGTGATGCAAGGGAATTATTGGCACAGAACAGTGACAAACAAACAGCTAATTATGATGTAAGTACAAATCTCAAGTCTATCTCCTCATCAAATAAGATGATAAACCACCCCTAGGGACAACTAGGTTTTACTGATATATTGGCTACTTTAATTGAAGAGTATAGTGCAAAAATGACATAAGTGACTTTTGATGAAGTTCTCAATTTTTTCTACATCATCCATATTATCTCTTGATAACCATTGGGAGAATTTAGTGTTTCATACAAAGTCACTTCTATGGTTTTTGCACTAGGGTCTTCAATTACAAAAATATTTGGATATTCAGTCCAAAAATTTTATTTTACATCCGAATACTTGACTGTTTAAAAGTTTTGCAATAATATATCATTGCATAATTTTTATTATGGACTTAATATTGCAAGATTTGGAATCTTTGTGAGGTATGCGTGCAATGTGTATCTCGTTTCTAAAATCAAAATGTTTCACTGAGCACTCTGGCATGTTGGAATGGCGTAAAGGGTACCACTACTTTTCCTCTTCGATGATGAAGTTTGACTCAAGAGTAGTTTTTAGCTGTGTTGTGGAATTGGCAATCTGTACAAAGAACAGTGTACCTCTTTAGCCTTCAGGTGCCCCCCCTTCCTTTTTTTAAAAAAATATTAATTATGATTTATTTATGAACATGTAGCTAGTGTTCGATCAAGCTAGAAGTTGAAGTGAGAAGGCACAGTCCTTTAATTAAAATAAGAGTAGCAGGCTGAAGCAGTTACCTTCATTTTTATTGGCACTCTTTATGTACCAGCTGAGTTTTGATAATTTTACAAGCTTTTTTGATGTGTGTTAAGTGTCATTGATTAACCGAAATTTATGAGTAAAAATGTCTGAAAGTTTTTTGTCTGAAATTTAGTTTCCGTTGAAAGTCTGATTATTTTTACAAAAGTGATTAAAGTATTAGGTTGGTATTATTTGCTGTGTAGTGCAGTATGTACTTGGTATTACTTATTACTTAATGGTAACATTTCCTTTTTATGCAGGTATCACATGCTAGATTTTAGTACTACTAAGTTACTGTTTCAATACTGTATTTCTGAAACCACCAGCTATAAATCATTCATCAGTTATAAATATTAGCATGCTATATAATATTGTGTATTAATTTAAAACACCTCGCTTTACACGCTCCATCTCTGTAGCTGTTTATGAGCATGGACGAACTATTACACAAAATGCCAACTTACCAAGTGAGTGAAATCAGTTTTTTTTGTTTACTTATAATTTTTTTTATCATTATATCTTTATGTGGGAACCCAAGCCTTTTTTATTAACTATTTGAATTGCTGTGCTGCTGAGACCCAACAAGGCTGAAAATGCAGTCCATGGCTTCTAACACCAACAGGCTAAACTAGAATAGCCTGTAGCTTTTTTGGGTCCAGTATTTATACAGAATTTGGTCCTCCAGTTCTATGAGACCATAGTCTGTGTCGTTTTACTGACTGCCTCTATATCATTGATCAGCAAACATGGCTGTGCAACACTGCTAAATTTTCTTCAAATACAAAATTATTATAATACATTTGGTCAAGTCTACTTCAGGTTTTAAAACTAGCTTAGGTTAGTTAAAGTTAGAATTTTCTAAAAAGTTTCCCCATGTTGAGTGTCAACATCTCAATCAAAGTGGAGTTTGTATCACAACAACCAAAATGAGCATTCACTTTCTGGGTTGCTCTTCAACCATTGGGCATTAATAGCATTGTGCACTATTACTTAAAATAAAAATTTTTCCCCTCAAGTGACTCAGACAAACAGAGGCGTGTTTAAAAACACTTGTTTAGAGAACAAAGCAACCTCGAAAATACAAGAATAGATTTTTCTTGTTAAATCTTACATTTTATGGTCGGTCCAAAATATTGCTTAAGCCACCCCTCGATTTTTTGATAGCAGGCTTGTTTGTCTAGTTCATGACCTCATTAGTGTATGCAGTGCAGGCCTTGTTATAATCCTTGTCATGAACAAAATCCTTCATGTCCAAACTGGGTGCTCACTTTTCATACGTTTGCTGTATTTAATCGACTTGATATCTTGTCTGTCAGCAGTGGAGCCTAACTGTTATTCAGGAAACTGCCTTTTGCATTAAGACCTCTTTGCTGGCTGCTTTTAAAACAAATGTTTAAAATGTATGTATTTGTAGTTTGTTCTGACTAAAAACTGATTGCCTATTCAGAGCTTCAGGGGTCAAACAGCAGCAGAGTTTATGATAAAATGGAATCATTGGCAACAGGAGTGTAAATATCAATTGGAAAGTGAAACATTTTCTTCTTACCATGAGCTGAAAATTATTTGTGAGGTTAGAGAGTTTGGGTTTAACTTCTTGTCGGTACTAAATGTTTTTGTTTTTCTTGTTTTTCTGAAATGACATATTAAAAATGTGAGATATATTTTCAGCACATTTGAAAACTTGGGAAGCTTGCCCAAACCCACTCCCCATCCCCTGGAGAAGCATACCAAAGTCCTACTCCCCATCCCCTGGAAAAACATGCCCAAAATCCCATTCTCAATCTCCTTAGGAAGCATGCCAAAGACCCACTCCCCATCTCCTGCAGAAGCATGCCAAAGACCCCACTTCCCAACCCCAGAGAAAGCATGTCAAAGACCCATTCCCCAACTCCTGCAGAAGAAGCATGCCAAAGACCCATTCCCCAACTCCTGCAGAAGAAGCATGCCAAAGACCCAATCTCATCTCCTGCAGAAGCATGCCCAAGATCCTACTTCCATCTCCTGGGAAAACATGCCCAAAACCCCATTCCCAATCTCCTAGATAAGTATGCCAAAGACCTACTCCCCAACCCCTGAGGAAGCATGCCAAAGACCCACTCCCCAACCCCTGCAGAGGAAGCATGCCCAAAGACCCACTCCCCAACCCCTCAGGAAGCATGCCAAAGACCCACTCCCCAACCCCTGAGGAAGCATGCCAAAGACCCACTCCCCAACCCCTGCAGAGGAAGCATGCCAAAGACCCACTCCCCAACCCCTGCAGAGGAAGCATGCCCAACGACCCACTCCCCAACCCCTCAGGAAGCATGCCAAAGACCCACTCCGCATCCTCTAGGTAAGCATGCCAAAGACCCACTCCGCATCCCCTAGGTAAGCATGCCCAAAGACCCACTCCCCAACCCCTGAGGAAGCATGCCCAAAGACCCACTCCCCAACCCCTGAGGAAGCATGCCCAAAGACCTACTCCCCAACCCCTGAGGAAGCAGGCCAAAGACCCACTCCCCATCCCCTAGGTAAGCATGCCCAAAGACCCATTCCCCATCCCCTGGGTAAGTATGCTAATGTGTTTGTTATTCATGTTTCAAAATAAGTAAATAACTAAACTATGCAGTACACATTCTAGGAAGTTATCGTTGAACTGAAGGTTCTGGTACTCATAGTTGTTTCACTTTTTCCATTATTCTAAGTTTGACACCTAAATAGAAAGTGTTTCACTAGAATTTATAATGCATATAGAGGCAGAAGCTGCACAAATCACTTCCATGTCTAATAGCAAGAACCTGGTGTTATCAAGTGATATTTCATTGAATCTTCCATTGCAGATCTTAAGTGGAGAGGAGGATATCTTTGAAAGCGACACTCTAAGGTACCTGGATGCTGCAGCTTTAATTTAATTTGTTACTCGTGTACATATTTGGAAAGGGAAGGCTTGCAGTCAAATTAAAATTGTTTCATCCTATCAGATACTAAATAATAATTTTTTTAGATTATTTTTGAGGTTACATAATTTATTTATTTAGTGTTATCATAACCCTTTTATAAAATAATTTCTATGCTTGACTAATCAATGTGTTTGCTTTAGCCTTTGCAAACCTGTCCGGAAATTTTTATTCCGTAAATGAAATAAAACACAGCTACCATGTTTACACACGTCAGGTTAATACAAACCTAAGTGAGTTTGGAAGAAATCTCAAGCAGCTTGCAGCCTTGCACAAATACTCTACTTTCAGTCTTGTGTTTTCAGTATCTGTTCTCAATTACTCCCAAATGGAGAAATTGAGAGCAGATATCGATAGTTCAATGAGGTAGAAGGACACTGTAACTTTCATGGTAATTTGTGTAACTAAATAAAAAACCTTAATATCTCAACAACTAAAAGTTAAAGTTATTTTAATGAAAAAAGTGGCATTTTTCTTCTTTTTAATTAAAAAACTTTTGAACTAACAGACCAAGTTCAATAATAGTGAACAACAACAACAATCAATATAATTTATGTATATGAATTAAATAATTTTTTATATAAATTATGTTATATTATCCTCCATTTAAATTAACCTGTAAAAGTTAGATTTCCCAAATGTTCTTTCGTTTTGAATTCCTCAAGGCATATGTATGATACACAAGTTTAACATGTAAGATTTTTGGCGTTATTATTTACAAGTAGTTAAAATGTATTTGTTTCTTTCTTATTTCAGAGAGTTATGCCCTACCTGGTACCAGACTATGGTGTACAAGCTGTTGTACTGTAACCCAACTGTCAAATCATTTGACTTGCAATATCACACCCAGGTACAATCTAGACAATTGACATCAAAACACTTGTTACTGTTTATCTTTAAAAAATTTTTTTTGTTGAAAGTTCTTGTATGGCAGCAAGGAAAGAGTTTGAAAATCATCGAGGCTGAACTTCCATTTTATTACTATTTCAACATACATGCAATGCAAAGCTGAAGAGGCTAAAGCAATGTTGATCTGATAGTCTTAAATACATCATTATAACAACTAGCCCGAGAAAACTGCCGCCTGGTTAGTCTAGTTGGTAAGGTTCCAGTCTTTTGTGTGGGAGGCCCAGGTTCAACTCCCGGTGCCGGACCTTCACTGAGGGTCTTAAAATAACTGAGGAGAAGATGCTGCTTTTGCTCCAACATCTGCAAATGGTTAGACCTTCACGTCTTCTCGGATAAGGCCCTAAGTTTAAGCAAAACATATTCTTTGCAAGCCAATTTGTCCAAAACATTTTCAACTTTTAATCTAACACACATTAATGTTTTTAAGTAATCGTATTGTAACTTTTATAACTACTTTTACTGTAGAAAGAGTAACAAGTTGGAAATGGTATTGGTAACTTTATTGACACTCCCCAACAGGGGCTTTTCAGTGACAACTACAACAATTATTACTGATATTAATTGAAACTATCAAAGGTACAAACTTTCATATAAATATACAAAGTATAAAAATATATAAAATATACAAGCCAAGGAGACAAATCAGGAGCAGTCCTTACCACCATAGCAGCACGGGCACTAATTAAGTAGAAAATTGCACCGCTATGATTGCATGAACCACTCCAGGAGTTTGCTCCTCAGCCTGCTTTTAAAATTAGCAACTGACTGAATAAGCTTAAAAGAACCATCTAATTGGTTCCAGAGACTTACAGCTCTATAGTAAAAAGTCTTTTGACCCAAAGTAGATTTAAAAAGTGGAATGTGAAAAAGCTGTGAGCTCAATATAACCTGTAATATCTAAGAACAGTTATCGATGGTTTTTTTAATATCTATATAAAATTAGTAGAAACCAGCTCTAGAGATCGTGAATGCTGCACAGTCTGGTTGGTTAGCCTATTCACTGTCTGTTGAACAATAGATAGAGTAGCCAAACAGTGACAAAGTGTACAAAACAGACACTGGAGGAGGGAGTCAAAGGCCAATGTAAACTTTTTTTCAAATTTTAAGTAACAACTTTTTTTGAAGGTGCTGTGTGATTAAAAAGCCACATAGTTTATTCTTAAATGTTCTTGAAAAATTTTTGTATCACAGTGTTCCCTTTTTTGCAGCACTAAATCTTGATAGCACAGTCTGAATGTTGACTTTGTTCCACATATGGTGATTTACAAACATACAGGAAAAGCGTCATTTTGTTGCAAATACTTTTATTTTTGGGAGGGGGGAGGGAGGTGGTTTGGTGCTTTTGGAAATAATGCACACCCCCTAAACTGGCTCACTTACTGTTTTTTCATAAATACCTTTTTTCCCATCAGTCATGTGTAGATGCTGTTTGTGGTAATTCCGAGCTGGGCCATTTGGACAGAGTGCTCCTAGCAGCATTTGAGTTTGATATTTATGCCGTTATCAAGGAGAGCAGCGAGTGTTTTGGAAACTGGTGGTTCGTTGCACATCTCACAGACTTACTCCATCACTGTGGCCAGCTGGAGTCAGACCAGATCACCCACGGAGTGGGCTTGAGGGAATTTCTTCTACTAGAGTATGCCTCAAGCCTTATGTCCAATCACAGGTTAGCATGCTTAAATTAGAGTTCTGTTAATTCTTACTTTATTTTGAAGATTTTCTGTCATTTGATGCTGATCAAGGCAAGAAATATAAGTTAATTTCACACAATAAAATTGAATATGAACTTTTCGAAGTCATTTATCTGAACCTAAAATGACGTGATTATAGCTGAGGCATCTTTTTTTTCAACATAAGGTCTGTCATGTCAATCCAAGGGTGAGCAACCAACCATACTCTGTTGCAAGATCTAACACATGTGTTACCAAGTTTTCATATAAATGGTGCTACATTCCAAAATTGATTAACAGCAGTGATTATTAATTAAACAGTGACTGTTTTTGAAAAATATAACAGCTATGCATAATCAGACTTTGTGACAACTGTCAGGTGCATGTTTTATACTTTGCAGTTTGTGGAGAGTAGCAGCAGATTATTTTATGCACTGTCCTCGTTCAGGCAGGTAATAAGACTGTGGCATTATTGTTTTCTAATTCCATTCTCATTGCATTGGTTTTAAGAGTGTTTAATTATTGCTTTTTTACCCAAGTTTTATATTACCAAGACCCAATTAAGTCTTTTTCAATTTGTATCCTGCAGGGCTTACCTTGAAGAGTATCTGGAACACTTGCCACTTGAAACAGAGAAGAAAGCTATGAAAGTTTTAAGGCTGTGTGAAGATCTTGACTTTCCCTCCCAAGGTATTAATTGCTTCACAAGTTATAGACCTTAAGCATAAATAGCGGCGATTTTAATATTCTTTCTTCTATGTTCAAATTAGTCCTACCAGCCTAACATATTCTATTGAGAGTTCAGCTTAAGAATTAGGTCTAGCAGGGCTAATTTGAATGTAGACAAGATAATACAGTTTTAAAATGCAATCTTTTATGCATCTAGGGTTTACAGGCTATGTTTCTCTTAAGTAGCTGCACAAATTTCTTTTATCAGAAAGTGTATTGTTTTGAAGCAAGCTAAGTATGCCCAAGGGAAAAGTTTGTTTGGTTGTGTGAAAAATGCTGTTTTTGATATATTTGTGAAAAAAGTCTGATATAAAATATATGTATTGGTAAGTTCGATGGAGCCATCAAAGTTGGTATAAAGCAGTCATCTTAGGAAACGAAAAACAAAATCCAAATAGGATCAGCTTAATAATGTTTTATGATGGTTGGGCATAGCTCACTTAACAGCAACTTGGTTGTAAATATTCCCCAAGCCACAAACAAAGCAAAATGTTCTATGGGCTTACAAAATCATCTGTCACCCACTGAATCAAAAATTGAGATTGGAACTAGCTAATAATGATATACTTAAGCCAAAACCCTACTCAGCCAAAATTAATGTTGATGCTTGCCCTCAGCAAAAGTATTGTTCTGGACATTTTGACTGCTACTATTGTCTTCTTCACTTATAGAAAATGCATATGGCTAACAGCATCCTGGTATGTGTACACAATGTGTGATAAAGCTAATATTTTTTCCCCCAGAACAACATTTTTAGTTAACTTTTTAAATCTTGCACCAACAATAATAAAATGACTACCATACCAGGCCCATTGCTTAATAGTGTTGTCGAATGCTTGTTTTAGCCCAGAATATATGCAGAACATTGAGTATGAAAGCTCTAAAGAGTGGAAGACTTGGTTCTGCACTAGCATGGTGCTTGCGTTCAAAGGTAAGTAGTACTGATAGATTGTAGGTACTAAGCGCAGTAATTTCTTAATAATTCCTCAATGCAAATGGACCCTTGATGAGTGTAAGTCCCACTCTGTTCAGTTGCTTATACCCTGGGTTGACATTAGAGCAAGAAAAATGTAATTTGAAGAGGCAAATGCATATCTCGTAGTCACTTGAATAGAAAACATGCTTTATCAATATCCCAGAAATGAAAAGAGACCTATAAATAAATATTTTATTGAACTAGGCGACACATGCCTACAATCTAGCTGTATCAATATTCTTCAAGCAAAGAGGAAACTTAAACTTCATAAATAAAGCAATTTAAGCAATCCATCAATTACTTGTAAGAACTGTTCTATTCTCTGTCTAAAGAGAGCATTAGTGAAACATGCATGCTGTGAAGTGAAAGTCTGCACATTTATTTTAAAAGGTGAAGAGACAAAAAAAGATGTCATAATCATATGACTCAGGTTTTGTTTGTTTTAAAATCTAGAGGACCCTAACAACTTTAATACAGTAAAAGTATATATTTCCTTTTTCGAGCCATCTTAAAAAAATAACTTGTCGCACACTAGCTTGCTTATGATAAAGATTTCTTAATGAAGTTGCTTTGTTTTATGTTTAGGACTCCACTTTTGCAGCCTTCATCTCTGACAGGTAGGTAACTTAAAAAGAACCTACACTCCAATTTATTAACATAAAAATTCCACGCTTTAAAAGATTCTTCAACATTTTAAAGCATCATATCTTATAAAAGTCTTGCACACTTGTGAAGATAGGTTTCAGGTGTCAGAATATAAAGTAACTTAATCTTATGCTGATGAAAAACCCACTGTTTTTCTAGTTCATACATGCCTTAATTTCAGCAAACAGCTTTTGAAATGGGCATTTTAGCAAATGAAAGTAGCAAAGCGGTGTTTGTGGAAAGCTTTGTTGGCCAAAACCCAACGCACCCAGGATCAAACAAGGAAATGGACCAAACGAGCACTGAAACGCAAGACTCAATGGAGGTCGGGGCATACTCTTCCCAGGGTTCCTACGGGCCCTGGAAATCCTGGAAAACCCTGGAAAATTTTTGAAGCCCTTGAATTCCTGGAAACCCCTGGAAAAGCAGTGAAATTTTTTAGTAAGCCCTGGATAGAATCATATATTTCATTGAATTCCCTAAATGATGCATTTTTTTTGTTTCATTTCGATTGCATGACGTTATTACATTAAGTTTAATAAATACGAAACTTCCATAAAAAGGTTGTTTAAACTGGTGATTGCAAACATTATTGTTTTCGTTTTGGGTTTAAAGAGCCTTAGAAAAGTCCTGGAAAAAAAACGAAAAAACCAGCCCTGGAAAACCCTATATTTTTGAAATTCTGAAGGTGTAGGAACCCTGTTTTCCAGAAATGTTTAGGATTGAAGTTGTCCAAGACTGAAATATAAAAGAGGCAGACAAAGAAAACCTGGTGGAAATTCAAAATTGTTTAGAAAAATTTAAAAGATAATGTTAGTGTTTCAAATTATTAGTCGGTCAACAAAGAAATTGACCTTCTTTGCATGTTGGGGGTGTGAGGCACCGGTGCATCACCCCGCCCTGCGGGCCTGTGGTTTTTTAATGGTAACTCTGAATGCTTCATTTGGTAATTCATCCTTGGAGCAATGTGACTTAAGGAATTACTCTGTCAGTCCCAAATAATGTGCTTGCTGAGTTCTCCCAAATAAAATCCATAGTTTTCTTGATACCTTGATTTCTCTTTTTCTTAGGTTTTTAGCCGAGTATTTTAAAAGTGGTGGTTTCTCCAATGTAGATCTGATCGATAGTCTTGGTTCTGCCATGTTGCTGAGTGATCGTCTAACATTTCTTGGTGAGTGAGAATAGGCAGCAACTCGAACCGAGTGTTAATATGAAGTTTTGTGGTGTTCCTTCCTGCAGTATTTTATTGGTTCATCCAGGAGCACTATTCCTAGTCAGGAGACAAGTGTTTTTTTTACATTCAAATTGGAGTAAGATATTTGAAAAGGCCTGCATGCATGCAATGTACTTGCATAACACCAAACATTTGGAAGAGAGGGGAATGCAATTTCCTGGATAATCACTGTATCTCTTCATTTCCAATGTTCACCTTTGAGCGTCTGGTTGTCTTTGCTCTAATATTTAAGACACAAATGAGAACATTTCTTAAATGATATGCAGCTTTATAGAACAAAATGGGTACAAGGACACTTTATCAAGTAGCCAACAAAAATGCAAGATGACTAACTGCCATTTTTGTAAAAAAAACATTTCCCTCACAGTTACTAATCTTCTTTTGCTTGGCCACTTATGTCACTTGTCAATTATTTTGACTGTAAAAGTGTAACAAACACTCCTTTATTAGCTGTCAATTAATATTACTAGCAAATGCCACTCATCTGTTACCTGTCAATCGTTACCACAGGCAACTTCTACCAATATTTTACTTGTCAGTCTTTATCACAAGCAGACACCACACATTTGTCACCTGTTAATCAATATTAAAGGAAAATGCCACTTGTTTGCTTACCAATGATAGGAAATGACATTAAGTCATAACCTGCCAATCATTTTAATGAAAAACTACTTCCCTCCTTTTTTCTTTTTGAATGTTATCGCAAAAAATCACTAATCATTCATCATCTGCTAATTGTTATCACAGGTAAATACCGTGAATT
>JANVCF010167406.1:0-11191 GCA_025388745.1 Hydrozoanthus gracilis
ACACTTCTGCGCATGCTCGTTGCAGGATTACTTTACCGGAATGCATCGCGCACATGAAATCTAAAGGTTACAATGTGTAAAATATTTGCGAGTATTTTTCCTTGACAAACAGTCAAATCAAAATACGAAAATTTTATTTTCAGATCATATTATCTTTTTACATGTAAACGGCTAAAGAGTTTTTTTAAAAGTTTTGCAAAAAACAAAACGTTTTTGATCGTCTCTAAAATCAAAGCCTGGCAGATATAGAAAATTACGGAAGTGGAGATTTACATTCCTTTGTCATCTTTGTCATTTTGCAAAGCTTCAAAAGCAGGGTGCGTTTCCTCAAAACCCGATTAGTGCTAACTCTTGGTTTACTATTTAACCCGTGTTCCTGTTTCCTACCTTCTGGAGATTGCTTTGGATTGAAATATTTTGGTTGACCTGTTTGTTTTATTGGTAAATCTGATCAGCCTTCTGTTGTTTGTTTTATTGGTAAATCTGATCAGCCTTCTGTGTGCATAACAAAGCTTTATTTATGAAGAAATTATTGTTTGAAATTTGTTTAACCAAGGATTGAGTTAATCGAGGTTTTGAGGAACCTGGCCCTGGTCTTTAGACTATATGGGTGCTCCATGCATGCAGGTATCTTTAAGGATAGGTAGTTCTCCTGTCAAGCAAGGCTGTCTCGTCTCACCAGGCTGGGGACGCACTGTCGATGGTGGTAGCAATGCACACACTCTCCAACAAGCCATGCTTCCAATTGTTAATTATACAGAATGTTCTCGTGTAAACGGTCACCTGGCTCGCGTAGACGAGCAATCTATGGTCTGTGCTGGAGGACAAGGAAAGGTATATATGAAAGGGACAACATTAAAATCAATATTGACGATAGTTAGGAAAAAATGGGCCTAAGTGGCAGGTATGTGCACCTCTTGATGCTGGAATGGAAAATAGGTGACTAGTGGTTTATCATTTACCGATCCGCGAAGCCACGAGGTAAATATCTATCGTTAGGTACCGGCACTTAGGGGGATAATTGTTTTAGTATTAAACTAGAAGGTGAAGGTAATTACTTTAGTTAAACTTTTGCATTTTCCTTGGTGTTTAAAAGGCCATGCACAAATGCAACTTTAAGTGTTGCCAGTTTTTCTCAGCTGCCGGCTGGTAAACATTGCAAAAAGCTGTGTTGTTGTTATGAAACGAAAAAAATTCCATTAAACAAATTTTGTCGCTTTCCTAAGGGGTTCCTTCTTCGTTTATTCTAAAATTTCTTTTTGCGAAACTGAAGCAAAGCAGGAAGCTATTTTTCAAGGATGAGTGACTGAGGTGAATAGTGACTAATTGTTCACTGAGATGGAGGTGAATAGACAAGGATATTCGCCGAGCTGCGAAAGCGGCGAGGTGAATATACTTGGCTTTCACCCACACTGAGGTGAACAATTACGTTAGCATATAACCAACCAGCAAATCAGTGAGAAAATGCATTTTTTCAAAAAAAGATGAATAAAAAAAAAAACACCCGTTTTTTCCAAGCTACCATGCGCTCATTGCAAGACGCCGGATTCGTACAACGGCTCTCGACTGAGTTTCTATTGTGAGCAGCGTTTTATGAACGCTTGGAGCCACTCGGTTTTAAAAAAACAGTTGAAAGTCTTGTTCGATGAGTTTTTAAAAGTATGGGCTTCCGATTATGCCTTATAAGGGAAGAAGTCAAAACAATGGTATTTTTAAGGAACCCAATTTTGTCGAGGGAGGTGGTGGGCGGCGGCACATACCCCCTACTCCACCCTTCCCCACTTTTTCTGAGCTCAATTTCTCAAAACCTGATTTAGAGGTATTGGTTTTTTTTATTGTATTATAAACTCTTCTCTCCACAAAGAAGGCGTTGGTGCAAGCTCTTTATTAATATCTATTTTATTAAACTTCATATTTGCTCCTGAAATTCAGCTTTTTTGAAAAAAGGTGGTGGGTGGCGGCACATAATACTCCATCCCCCTAAATTGGTTTCCTAGGAAGTACTATTGTTTTGACCTTTTCCCTAAGTGATTTTTTGTAAAAGTAAGAACTATGTGTGCCGCCTCGCTTTCTTGCAGAGATAATACTCCTGCAATGTTTTGTTAAGTTCGCTCTTTGACATTTCTTCTATTTCTGTTAAGAACCCTCTTGCTCTTAAAACCACTCTACAAAACGACTGAAATGTTTTTGTATTTCTATGTATCTTGTAGTCGATATTTTTTGTACTTGGATACACATGAAAAATTATAAATAGCTTCGTGTCGCCGCGCCAGCAACTCGGTTGTGAAACTTTGAATTTGTTTACTATTGAAAATGTTGTTCATAACTTCAAACAACTATTGAAATTTTCCTCGAAATAAATTATATATCATTTATTTAACATCATTTATTTATAAAATTTCAGGTTTCGGAAAACGCGACGTCATGTTGTTTTTCTCGGTCGCTAATCAGTGAATATCCTGGATATTCGCTGATTAAGGAACCAATCAGAGCGCGCGAACAATACTACTCGCTGTTTGGGTATATGCTAACGTAGGATATTTGGTGTTTGATGAGCCAATCAGAGCACACGAAAAGTGCTATTCACCTGCTAATCAATATTAACAGTGGGTTTATAACAATCACCATAACCAACTAAAAAGTAGATGTACTTATTCGCTATCTCATTGGATAAGGCGCACCACGACTACTAAAGACTGGTATCAGGTAACATTCTTTGGTACCTGTTAAAATGTTTGAACCAAAACATTGTAATTAAAAGCCTGATTTCAAAAGTGACCACAACGGCATACGCAAATACGAAAAAGCTATATATTCCCCGGCCTGAATCTCTCCGTTTTTGAAATTGAACTGTTTGGCCAGTTTTTTTTTTCAGGCAAGTCATTAGTCTTGGATATATTCATCGTCAACCGGTGAGCCAGCCAGCCGATCTGTTGTACCCTAACTATAACACTAGTGCCGACCTCGCACAAATTGCAAAAGCTGCGTGGTCTACAAGTTTATACATGCATTGTCTTGCGCCAAAATACCTCAGCTAAATGTTTGAAGACTGTAAAAGTAAAACAAGTTACTGGCAAAAAATTGCACTACTCTCTTTGGCAATAATTGCTGTATACTTTACAGAAAATGCCAAAATTACTAGAACCAAAACATCTTTAAATTTCCTTTGTACATTTTTGTGTTGGGTGGTTGCCAAGGAGACAGTGGTGGACCGTTTGTGTGCCAGGAGGGAGGCCGATGGGTTCTGAGGGGTGCAGTAAGCTGGGGTCATTCACAATGTCGAACAGATCACTACACAGTGTTCGCTCGTATCAGCAGCTTCGTTGGATGGATCAATCAGAAGATGAGCGGTGGAGGTAGATAACCGATTAAATTAAGTATACGATATTTTCATATCGCATGTCATTCAAGAAGTTAGTTTATAAAATGGCCATTTTCAAAAAGATACTCAGGTTAAAACCAAAGGAAAAGGCTTCAAACAAAATATGTTTTTAGCACGTAACTTTTGAGAACCTTGCAACATACAATAGAACAGCCAAACACAATACAACACAATACAATAGTAGTGGTATTACACCAATGTCTTTCACGACATAAAGTTTCAAAGGAGAGAACAAGCTGGTTAGAGGAGCGAATATGTCTAATAAGTAAATTACTTCTTTAGGTGAACCCATATCCCGACTTGGGAAATACACGCTAAATTCACGCAAAGAACCGCAGCAGTTATTTCGGCAGAACACTTTATGGTCAAATGCAAGCGCACTACAGCAAAGCCTAATGTATGCTTGGCTGCCGTTTTTTATCACCCCATCAGTGTAGTGACAAGGTCTAAAGTTAAAAATTGTTGTCTGGCATACAATTATGACAACAACTCAGCTGTTTGACAAGGATTAAAAAGTGGTGAGTTACAAGACAATGAATTTGACACAGGGTCGCTTATGATGAAGCTACACAAAATCTTTATCGAACAAACAAACGTCGGCAAAAAGTCATGAACTCCAATCGGGTAAGTATTGAGAATTAATTCTGAAAAGGATTTTTTGTAAAGCCCAGAACAACCTAAAACTGAGAGCTTGTTGGTCGCCTTTTAGAATAACAAAGCGAAAGCCAAAGGAAAAATAAATCACTGGCTCGTAGTCGTATTTACGCGTGGTAATGATGAATGCATGGCGACAATCAATTTTACTGAATAGTTGTTAAAAGTTGCACTACTGAACATAACTTCCAAATTAAAGCACCTGCCAAGTGATTTGAGAAAACGTTTTTCTGGGCTTTTGTTGAACCTGTAACGCGACGTTTGATTTTGGGGAAAGAAGAATTGAACTGAATTTGGTTCTGCTACACTTTTACTTATTGGTTATGGTAGCTGCTGTTGATTTGCTGAATCCGTCTAACTTGTTTGACACTCATTGCTGCTTTTCCTGTGAAATGTTGCTGTTGCTCGCAATCGAATCAGCGTTTGCACGTACTTGTCTGCTCGCTCAGTTATTACAAGTTACCCATTTCTGTTACATTAATTGGGTTCGTTATTATTTCTAGCAACTGCTTTGTTCGAGTTCGAGTCGTCGGCGGCAAGTGCTCGCTAAGCCTTAAGTTAGCGGATTTGAGTCGCTCTGAAAACGGAAACTTTAGTGTTTTCAGTGGTAGATTTAGAGATTGCCGTTACAATTACAACCTTAATTTTCAGTCGAAATGACGCTTTCACTTCATGTTTGCGTAAACGATACTTCTCACGAAATCCGCAATCATCATCCAGTCTAAGAATATTGCTACTAACGAAAGTCCCGGGTATTCAACAAAAAATACCACAGTCGTTAACAAATAAGCACGTTCGTTATATTGGGAACTATTCTACATTATAAACTGAATATGAAATTCAGACAAACTCAAATTTGTTGTTGTTTTAGGTGGCGATGGAGGAGGCGGAGATTGTGAGTATTCCTAATATTAAAGACATTGCAATTGAAGATCTACCTTACGGACACATTGATAAAACAGACGACAGCTGGTTTGCCGGATCCCTCCTATATTAATGTTTTTTTGACCGTAAAGTAGGGCTCAAAATAAGATGAATAACGGAATATTTACAGGGTTATGGAATACTTTATATTAATCTTAATGCTTTTTTCTTCGATACAGTCGAAATAATGTCTGGTATCTGGTCCCTCAACATTTGTTTTTTCTTTGACAAAGTTATTTTCATTTGGAGTTCTCTGGAAATCACTTTTGTTTTTGTAGTTAATATCCAATGAAAAAGCGAAAATGTTGATAAGAGAGTTTTCGGCACAATTAAGTGTCATCTTGATGTAACGAAATGTTGAACGCACTACTATGTTTATATGTTTATACGATGGTTAATAACTGTTTGTAATGTTTTATCTTATTTAGCATGCCTTGACAAAGAGAAAAGTTGTTGGAAATGGACGCGATATTGCGGTTATCATTTTGTAGGAACTAAATGCCGGAAGACTTGCAAACTGTGTATGTATATAACAAACTCTTGTATAACCTAAAGTCCCTGTCAAGTTTATTTTTTTAAGTTCCAGATTTAATAATAGTAATTCTCGAAAACAAAACCTTTTCTCGCTGTTACTGTTACATATTTTAGACTTGAAGAGTGCAATGATGACGTAGCAGGAGGCATATGACGTAGCACGAGGCATGAAGCAGAGACAATATTTTTGATCTAAAAAAATTCAATTCTGGCTATAATAGTCACATTGTTATAACTTTATTCAATGAATTATTCCCTTGAAAGTGTTTGAAACAAAAGTTTAATGAAATTTTTTAACAGAAATGAATATTTTAAATCAAAAACCACATAACGCACTGCTGCTACGTCTCAGGTTACCAGTCCCCGGCCTGCTCGGTCAAAATTTACATTCCAATCTTTTTTTGATCAAAAAGCATACTTAGACGGGGAAATTTTCTTTGGCTATTTGAATTTTGAGTTTAAAGATGACAACAGTTTTAACCCAAAAAGTAAAAAAAAAAAAAAAAGCTTGATAGCGACTTTAACCTCTTCCTAATCTAGCTTTCGTAGAGATTACTCCAAGTAATATCTAAAAAGTCTTTGATGAAGTGCTTTCATTTTAAGCCGAAAAACAGAAATCAATCCGGCAAAAAGCTATTTCGGTTTCTTTTAAAATTCTCCTACCTAAAAGAACAAAACAACCGGACCACTTGGAAGCGAATATAATGCAACTGTGCGATTTTGTCATGCTGACCGATCCAAAAAGTGGGCTTCGAAATGATTTCAAAACACAAGTTCTCAGAAACCGTTCGGGAGAATTTTCAGGGTCGAGCTTTCTTTGTTATCTACAGAGTTTTTATGCCTCTGCATAACCATGTGTTTTAACTTACTGCATTTCTTTGACAACTCTTAGTGAATCCTCGCCAGAGATATGCCAAGCATTCTAGAGGAAACTCGAATAACCATTTTGTTGAGTACCGCAGTTTGGGATGGAAAGAAAGAACAAAAGAGAAAAACAGGACTGATGGGGAAATGAAAGGGATTGCGGGAACGAGCGAACTGTTGTAGATCATCAAACTTTAGATTGGGTATGAATTAATAAAATTCGGCTTGAACTTTTTCATTTTTTTCAGGCTGAACTTAAATTGAAAGAAAGTCCAAAAACAAGATGAAACTTTTAAAACGTTGCTCTCCAATTAGCAAGCTGCAGCTTTTGACAAATTTGTTGGCATTACACAAAAAATACCAACTGTAGTTAAGCAACCAGCACGTGCGTTATATAGTACAAAAATATTATGAAATTTAGACGAACTGAAATTTATTTTTGTTTTAGGTGGCAATGGTGGCGGAGGAGGCGGTGGAGGAGGAGGCGGAGGAGGGTGTGAGTAATTTTGACATTAACCATCTTGAAAACTTGTCTAACGCGGACACCTCGAAGAGACCCAATATTCAATGTCTTTTACCGTAAATAAGGGCTCAAAGCAAGGTGGATAACGAAAAATTTACAGGGTTAGTGAATATTTAAATTTTAAGTGCTTTTTCTAGCAGTCCAAGTGTTGTCTGATATCCGTTACCATTTCTTCTAAAAACTTGTCTAACGCGGACACCTCGATGAGACAGACAGACAGCTGGACCGCCGAGTCTCTCCTATATTCAATGTCTTTTACCATAAAATAGGGCTCAAAGTAAGATGGATAACGAAAAATTTATAGGAGTAGTGAATATTTAAACTTTAAGTGCTTTTCTAGCAGTCCAAATTTCGTCTGGTATCTGGTATTAGTTCTTCTTATTTTTAGTTCGTCTGGAAGTTACTCTCTTTTTGTGGGTCATACCATGTCAAGGCGAGAATTTCGATAACAATGTTGTTATTGTCGTCATGCATTGCAGTTTTCGGTTTTGTTGTTGACGTTAAAGACGTTAAGTGTCGTCGTGGTTAATAATGTTTTACGGGTTTTGGGGTTTTCAAAACTAGAAAGAAGACAATGCCCTTTGGACCATGTGTTTCGTACATTTCCAAAAACTTTGCACCGGAAACTTGCTCTTTTCTTACGCAAACTATACTACCCAATTGCATTTAACCGTTGAGAAAATATGGAAATGACACATCACCCAGTAAGTTGCCAACCTAAAGTCTATGAAGTTTGTTTAGGTTTTGCATAACAACAACTTTTTTAAAAAGTGTTACAATTTTTCATAAATCTTAATATCTTCATTACCTTTTTATAGTTTTCGTCATTATTAGGAATTGAAACTTTTTCCAAAAAAAAAACTTAGAAACGCGACTTCCTACAAGACTGGTCGCAAACATATTGGGTCATACAATGGTTAGTAACTGTTTGTAATATTTTATCTTATTTAGCATGCCTTGACAAAGATAAAAGATGGTGGAACTGGACACGCTATTGCGGTTATCATTTTGTGCAAACTGATTGCCGGAAGACTTGCAAACTGTGTATGTATATAGCAAACGCTTGTATAACTCAACTTCTCCCTAATCCAACTTTCATAGAGATTACTCCAAGCAATGTCTAAAAATTCTTTGCTGAAGCATTTTTTTAGCAAAATCAAAAATAAACAACCACCTTTGTTTTCTTTTAAAGTCCTTCTGATATCTAAAACAACAAAAAAGTTTGACTACTGGAACCGAATATTGCTACTATCCTAAATTAAAGTGATCCCACATTTGTTCACTCTTTCCTAGACTTCTCTCTGTTTCATTTGTAACACCGTTTAAGATGAACACCTCGTTGAGACCGACACTTGTTGCACCCGGGCTTGACTTGATCGCCATATGAAATTTTGTCATGCTGTCGACCAATCCGAAAAGTGAGTTTTGGAATGATTTAACAAGACAAGTTCTCAAACGCCAATCTGGAGCATTTTCAGGGTCGCTTTCTTATAGTTGCCTGCGGTGGTTTTATGCCGCTGCATTATCGTTGTTAAAACAGTACCTGCCTTCTTCAGCTGGTACTTATAGGGAATCCTTACCAGAGAGATGTCGATAACTCTTCTAGTGTTTCTAGAAGCATTTCAAACTACCATCCTAATGCAATAATGAGTCCTACAGCTTTGGATGGAAAGAAAGCACAAAAGAGGAAATCCTGTGGATTGAGGGGGGACGAACGGGGTGGTGGGAAAGTGCACCCTCATAGTGTAGATAATCCAACCTTAGATTTGGTATAAATTATTAACAAACTCGGCTTGAACTTTTTCGTTTTTTTTTTCAGGTTGAACTTAGCATGCAAGACGAAATCTAAAAGAACTGGATGTTAGAGGAAATGTAATGTTTATCATTTTGAAGGATAGAAATAAAGAAAATAACTTCATTGTGTCATCATTTTGTTTGCTAAATGTAATTTTCTGCCAAGTGGAAGCAGCGTGTTTCTCGTCTAACTTATTTCCGGATTTAGATTGCTAGAAACCTAACTTCGCGCGGCAGACCTATATTTAACCAGATCTTCATTTCTAGGTACAAAAAATGATTCCAACCTTACATCTATAAAACCAAAAGATTTCCGAGAGATGAAGTTTGTTTTTTTATTCAAAAACTTCCTTCTTCGAATCTCTTGTTCATTCACTATACCCAAAATCTTAACTATTATAATATCCCCCTTGAACGTAAGATTCGTTAGTGTTACAGACACTTTAACCTAAAGGAGTGACTTAAAAAATGGAGCAACTGTTTTGATTGATTAAGTTTTTCTTATCCATTTGTGCTGTCGTTCGATAATTCATTATAACGTTGTTCTATGATTACTAAAGCCTCGACAGAGAAAGGCAATCAGTTGTTATTTACATAAGAAATACAGCAAGAAATGAACAACCCTTGAAGGATACTCTCATGCTCACAAGAAGTCAGAAACATTGATTTTATTTGCAGTGAATGCGTCCCTATTTTTTTTTTTTGCCTCGCTTGTTATATCGATAACTGTTGCCTAGCTACACAAAATATGTTGACGCAATGATTCTCGTCGGGAACTGCTGTATACACTCTAGAACTTTTCACAATTTTTTTATTTTTATGTATTAACAAGCGTGAAGAAAATTCATCCTTTTTCGTCAGCCGTTGACGGTGTAGCGCGAAATCAAAATAAAATAGGATCAAGGTGTGTGAAAAATAAGATCAACAACAAAAATATTCATGATATGCACAAGTTTGTGTGCTATAAAAAGGAAATAATTTTTGCAAAAATTAAAATAAGTTTTGACTGATCTACATTCCACTTTCTTTTACAGTTTCTTTCATACCAGACAACTTATTTTTCTATCGTTTTTCTTTATCTTTATAGATGCTTTATAGTCATGATGACTCCTGTTTGGAAATATGCGCAGATGTATGTTGTATAACAATAGTTACTTTTAAGCTGTTTGCTGCCCAATCAGGCCGCAATTACAGAGCTTTGGCGGTGAATTATGTTTTTGCAAGTGTTCCTCAACACAGTCAACAATCTTTTGTTTCTTGCTTATTTTGTTTGCTTATCTCTGAGTAATTTTGCTTGCGTAAGAAGCCAGATAAAAATGCGTAATTGATGTCTAAATCTACACTTTAAAATCTTGTGCACAGTCATCTAATACGCTAAGTTTCTACCGCTTTTAAAACTAGAACTGAATTTTGAATTTTCGGGATACGGGGAATTTTTGTTGGTAACAAAATAGTGAATATTGGATATTGCATATATCGTGTGGGAACTCTAAAAAACACTCAATTTGTAAGGAACTGAACATCAGGAATTTAAAGTAATGAGATGCTCAAGGCTGACACCCTTCCAAATAGGGAATTAATCTTAAACAAGTGCTTAATGAAAAGCAGGCAGCTGTTTAAACGTGTTGGCACTATTGAGATTTGAATTATATATATATATACACGTTTTCTCATCTTTCTTTCGTTGTGCTTTTTATAACTACTGGGCTACCTGTGGTTAGACCAGTGTGAAAATGAGTTTGTTTTTCCTTTTGGCTTATTTTTATTGATCGATTTTGGCTGAGCAAAATTGAAGCAAGAGTTGAGATCTTTCGTGCAAAATAGTTTGCACACTTCTCTGGTCGCCCGCAATTAACAAGTGGTCAAAATTACAAAAGAAACACTTTAGAGATATCTATTTCACCTTAGGCATGGGCGTCGTCCAAAGACCGAAAGCTTCACTTTCTCCAGTAGTAGCACTTTCCGGAACGTGAGGAACCGATGGTGATCCGATGACCATATTTGTCGAGAATTCAAGCATAAAGAATGTAGAGCATGTCATATTTGTCTAATCAGGCCATATGTGTCGAAAAACCACGTATATGCTTATCTTCTCCGAATATCGAGTAATCATCGATCGATTTTGGCTGAACAAATTTGAAACAAGAGTTGAGATCTTTCATGCAAAACGAGTTGCGTGCTCCTCTTGTCGCCCGCAATTATCCATTTTTTCCGTCTATAAAACTTGGGCTTATGAAAACTAAACTAAAGTCTTAAAGCCTTGCTGATCACTTGAGGTGCACAAGATGAAGCTCTTTACCTTGCTCAGTTTTCTGCTGATACTTGAAACGATGTCTCTCACTAAGGGTAAGTTTACGCCATTACTAAACCCAGGCAAACGGAAAGCGGACTAGCTCGTCAACGCGGGTGTTGAACAGCGGGCTAACCACTCACTTTGATAAAAAAGCGTAAGAACCATGTATGCAACTGGAAAAGTTCAGGAAACAGCAAGGGGAGTGAAGAACTACAAAATCGAT
>JANVCF010167739.1:0-15506 GCA_025388745.1 Hydrozoanthus gracilis
TTAGCGTTTTTTAATAACTTTTTGACATTATCCGTGTGTTTTGTTGCGGTTTCCGCTGTAGGGAAATATTACAGACGTAACACCGTAATATCTTTTATTGACTCAAAACGTCTTCGCAGCACTAAGTGTTCTTTAATTCACTTTGATTCGGTTTCAATGTATAAGGACTTTTCGGAACGGCTTACCTTCTATCATGGCAGCAACAGTGTTGTTAACAGTAGCAGCGAAATTCTCGCTATGTCATCGCAAAACAGCTAAATACCGCAAAGGAATTACTGTCAGATGCCTAGTTTCAACAAAGAACAGTGGGACCATAGTAGACTGTCCCTCTACTAACTATGGTGACACTCAGTGTTTGGTGGCAAATGAATTCTCCGTTATGCGATCGACGTCACTCCTGACAACAATGGACAATAAATACACGTGTGATAACAGTATATTTAGAGGTTGGTTAAGTGTCTTCATAGCATTGATGACAAATAAACTGCGTTGTAAATGGATCAAGAAATAAAATTATCTTCTTGATGGCGTAAGTCTTTTTTGTAGAAATGAAAAGTAGGTCCCCGGTTAACGGGGATTCCGTTAATTGGAGTGAGTGTTTACCCAAAATATATAAGTAGATTTGTTTACATGAAATAAAAATCTTTTCGGTTGATGAATCCACAGGGGTTTAGGTGTTATTTGAAAAGTCTCGGAACAACTTTATTCTTTGACAGAACATGTACCGAGAACATCAGTTTTGTACTCGTTGCTAACATCAAGCGAATTGGTTCTGATGCCGAGGCATCAAATCGTTATGCAAGCAAGCATTATTTTACAGGATAACAGCTCAGTTTGTTTTATGTCTCGATGATATCCCAGAAATCACTACAGCGCAACAAATACTCATTTATGACTAAGGCTCTTGACGTTAGAACGATAATTTATGGTCAAAATAATCTTAAGCGCTCTACAATTTGCAGCATGTCTGTAGAGACAAAAGACGGTAACAAATTCTTTTTTCGCACCTTTTTCCGAAACTGATTTCTTAAGAGACTAATGATTTGTAAATTCCTTAGCCATATGAAAGAACCTTTGTTCTATGGCCAATACACTATCAACCTATGGGAAAGCTCTCGTTAGCTAGTTCCCAAAACCTTGGCTTTGTTGACTTAATTTAATTCTCTGACTACTACAAATTTCTGCTTTGAAAATCCCTTATACAACATACCAACGAAACAGTGTTACTGTTGACGATAAGTGAGTTCACAAGAGTTTACTTGCGCGGTAACCGATGTATCCGATAAAAACACTGAAAAGTCAAAATAAATTTTTAGTTGCAGCTCTTGGGAAAAATCTAATATTCAAAACTCAAATACTCCTCTTATTAGATATGGCATGAAACAAAAGCCAAGGTGTTACCCCACTCATTAACATGGACAGAAAGTAGGATCTTTTCGGATCCTAGTTTCTAAACAGCTTTTGATAAAAACTCTATCTGCCCAAGCCAACCTCTTTAATTCAACAAAAGTTATTCAATGTATTTAAAGAGAGGGCTAAGCAATACAAATATCATCAGAATTTCATACTAATACCTTCGTACTCGTAAATCATTCACTTTTTATGACAAAACAAAGTCGTTGATAAAAATTGGCTGAGGAGTGAGAACAAATAAGTTCACCAAGCGACACATGTGCCTGGTCTTGTATCGCCGTCCTTGCACAATTGAACCGCACCAAAAGAGCTTTGTCAGTCTCCACGCACTCCGGCTACTTAGAACTTTTCGTACCTGTAACGATACAAGCCTTAGTTACAAAGAAAAGTGCATTACCATAACTAAGTAAGTAAACGAAAGAGCTATTACAACTCTCGGCTGGCTTGGCTAATGATATGACTTCAGTTCATAGGTGATGGCATGCCCAATCGATATTCCTTTTACTGAGCCGGACGAGCCCAGCGTCGGATCAGCATGATCAATTCTTGTGTTTAAAAAGGGATAATAACCACTTTGTGAATAGTCGTTGATATGTTATTGTGCTAAGTTTAAAAAGCTTTTTATCATTTTTCTGAACCAAGTAACTGGATTTGTTTCTATTAAAGCTATGGATTGTACTTGTAGCCGTTGTTTTTTGTAAACGAAGCATATTCGTAGCCGCGTACTCCTAGCTCGTTTACTGCTTGGAAAAAACTATTTCTAGTTTATCTTTAAAGACATTTAAAAGTTCTCAGTTTAAAACAGAAAGACCCCCGTGACGCTCTTACTACTGATAACAATGAAAAGGACAAACTCTTTTAATAACATGTTTTCTGGCAGCATTCTAAAACACAACATGAAAGCGAATATAACAGTGTCTAGATACTGCGGGTTGTCAAACACCGCAGCGCAACTTGACACCTCAAGCGTATCAAAAACCTTGGCGGAGTAATGTACACAATGATTCGCACGTGTTAACATGACAAATTAGCATATTTCCATACTGAAAATCCTCCAAAATTGTTTAACTGTGAGTAATTGAATATTGGTGAAGAAGAGTCAATAAACTAGGGATATTCTCACGATCATTACAACCAACCTTTGTCTTCAGAACACTTAGTTTTTTCGATAAGGAAACGAGCACTTGATATTGTCCTTATTTTCACTAAAAAACAAACAGCGGCACATGAATCCAGCTAATATCAGAACAAATATATTAGAAAAAATTTTTTTTACGCATTCCGGGGTGTTTTAGCAATGACAGAGTGGGGGCGCTGTTTGGCCATGGACCCATAATGGTGTTTTCATTTTCCTCTTTGTATCACAACCAAGTTTACTAGATACCTTCTTCTACAGAAAGTTTACCTAAAACTAATAGAAATTTCCTCAGGATCTGAAGAATATCTTCCTACAACGATCGCTTCAAAGCTTGTGCTTAATTTGTTAGTAATAAGAAAAATAAATAAGCCCGGCAACACGATTTCATTGAGAGAACTTTCCTTCAAGTTGTTCAAACGGTTTCTGCTATTGGACGTTGGATGTTAGAACAAAAATTTAAAGATACAGGCAATATTAAACTGACGAAAAAGTGCAGAAAGACTTGTAAATAAACTATTCAGCCTCATAGCAACAGATGTGACAACGTCTTGCTGAGACCGACTTCTAAACTACATAAAAATTAGGTGTTGCAACTATGTTTTAAAGGGAAGAGAAGGCAGTCTGCCATTTTAAACAAAGATCAAACTTAACTTGAGTTTTAGGCTTTTCTTCCATACATGGTAAGCACTGCTTCTGTTCTCATTTTGGGAAAAGCAATAGTCACCAGATTGAAAAGACAGTAACAAAATTTGTCGACATTGTTCTGGAGTTAGTCTCGCCATAGTATTTCTAATAGTTAAGGCAAAAGATACGTTATTTAAAAGAAAGTATCCATTCTTTTAGAGGCCTATAGTTCAATTTAGAAGATAAAAGATTATACTAATTTATTTTTATCGCACTACAGACACCTGGTGCTAAACAAAAACCCAGATATTCTCACGTTCGTACTTTTCAATTGAACTAGACAGACATTTTGATCACTAATACTTGACAAAAACAAAAGAAGAAAATCATTAAAATCTCTCCACTTCAATTGAATGAATACGAACGAGGCTCAACACTTTGTTTTAATCCGAATGCATGTTGCAGAGAGTTCTTTCATTCTTATAATAAAAAGCCGATTATCATCATTTCCATTGAACTGACGCAAACAATGGTAATATCAGTTTAATTTTGTCGTGAACAAAGACTCCAGGATCAAAATGCTAATGCCTAAAGAACCTTTCTTTCCTTCTCCTTTAGAAGACAAACTCTTACAGTTTCTTAAGCTAGCAGTATAGAAAACAGCCAAACACCAAACGCAAAACCACGTCGCAACGTGTGTATTAGAAACATTTAAACCACAGGTGGTTAGAACCCGTTGCGCAATGACGTGTGACGTGTACATTGACCATTATCTCCACGGGGGTGGGGAAAGGTTTAGGCCTCCCTAAAACATCCTTATTCGTAACTGCGTACTAAACAGATTAAAGCAGAAAGCGAAAATCAAACGGGTTTTATTTTGTAACGCATCTTTTCATGCATTTTTTATCTTTGACATTCGTACCATAAGCCTAAGAAGTAGTGTTATCATACTTTATTATACATATGACATATTTCAAAAATCATTATTTTGTGTTATGATTTAAGTTACGGCACAATGTCGTTTTAGAAACAGCAAGACATTTATTATTGATGACGTCACAACTGAAGCTACGTCATTGGTGCCAGCAGAGACTGACAATTGAGGTATATGAATGCTTTATGGGTGCTAGGGAGTACGAACGCATCTATTCAGTTTTGTGTCGAAACTAGCAGCTACACATTAAAAATCATATCTAAAATCGTGTGATCCTAGGAACACATCAAGGCAATGTTTGTAAAACCTTAAGTTTCATCTTTTGTAAGATGTTAGTTCAAAATAAAAACTTTTGAAATAAGTTTTTCTCGTCAAAGTTTCAAAATGACCTATAACAATCAAAAGTAACCAGGCGCGCTAGGCCACGAGATGCACAATGACGTCATCATGACGTTATACCCAACTAACGCCAAATGACATCAAAAGTTTTTCTTTTTTGCTTCTGCAAACTAGACCTCAGATAAGTTTTGTCAATTATTGTCGATATCAAGAGGGAAGATGCATTCCGTTCCCCTCCTCCTCCCAATCTTAATCATCAATCCCAAGAGTACGATACCTCGAAAATCACTAGCCAGATAGAGTCAACCCAAAGACTATGAATTCAAAACCGACCCAGACGGCTTTGAGCAAACAAGACTTTTTCCTCTTTTGTTCCACTTGAACAAGCTTCTAATCATGCATGGGGCTGCGCTAGTGATGGGTTATAGAGTCTCGTTCGTAATAAGTCAATCAATCAATCACTCTTTTCCAGGAATCAAGAAACCCATTCGCTTTATACATGCAATGAACACTATAGATAACCGCCGACCTAACGGTGGATAAGAAATGTATTTAGCTGATCATGCAGTGATGCGGTAACTGTAGAATGCATGGTTGTTTTTTTTTTATTTCAATCGTTATCCTAAAATTATGAACAAAATAGTCTCAAAGGAAATATTTATTTGTCCAGGCGAGACGGAGCTCTCCTATTCACTTTATACATCCATTCACTCCTTTATTCATTCATTTTTTCACTCCCTCACTTCTTCACTCACTGATTCATCTAATTCATTTGTTCGTTCTTTCTTTTCTTTTTTCGTTCATTATTCATTTATCTTTTGTTCACAAGCGTTTAAGTTTGTTCTTTCATTTATTGTTACATAGCATGTATACATATTATTAGTATTTACGTATCGATCCCTCCATTCGTTCTCAGGGATCTTTGTACACATTTTTTCCTAACTACAACAAATTTAAAAAAATATTTCAAGTGAATGTCCACTGCTTTATTCTATTGGTAAGATTTTAAAACGCAGGAACGTATTTTTGCAAGCAACACGAAGAGAAACAGGGCCAGTTTAGGCCGCTGACTGTGAAAGCTTATTTCATTATTTGTTTATTTATTAATCAGACTGTTTCTTTTTGTTTGTAACACAATACATTACAACGCAAATACAAAACGAGCCCATAGGCACCATACATAGACCAATCTCTAGTCTAAATTGGATTAAATCAATATAAGGTTATTAGGTCATTTTCAATTTGTGTGAGCAATTTCTGATTTACAACGTAATAATTACGAATACTAACGTTGAGGTGAGACCAATAACCCAAAAACTTAAGTAAGCTAAAAGTAAGGTGACAATGTCAATTAATGTTATATGGGAACATCGTGCTTATTCGTATGTGAGATTGAATAAAGTACATTATACGATACAAGACGTTCCATCCACGCTAAGAAACACAGCGCAGCCAGGAAATTTATGGAACATTAGGTTTCCACAATCAAATAGCACTTGTAAGCTGATAATATTTGATAATGATTTTTGGGAAAACTTCAGATGAATTGCAAAAATATTTTAGGAAAAATGGAAACCTAAGATGAAGTTTCAACTGATCTCGACACAAGTGTTTTTAGAAAGTTGTTCCTTATATAAACGAAAACCAACGAAAACAACCTCGCTTTTAATGGGGAAACCATTTTTAAATTGTAACAATTAGAAACCCCGACTCTTCAAAACACGTGTTTTTCAGTTGCTTTCAATTAAAATAAGCAGTTAATAAATTTTTCATTAGATTTTGCTTTATATGATATATCATTTTATCAACCAGCCTTCAAAATACCGTTTTGTGAAAGCCGTTGTTACCTGCCTGCATGCCATTAAACTAAGATTGTGTTTTGACTAACTTAAATGTGCTTCAGTCATTCCACTCTGAAAATTTCAGACACCACGTTTAATTGTTCTATGGAGCTTGGTTGATAAAATGATGCCCTTCCATATTCGTTTAACGTTGTCTAGCGACTTTTTTGTGCTTACCGCATCCACCACACGTTTTCTGTATTAAAAACAGGCCGAACATCTAATCAAGGGGTATTATCATTACAAATGCGCTCGTTTGAGGGTATAGTAAATTTACTAAACGTTGAGTTTTCAGGATTTTCAGTCTAGTTTTTGTTATCATGCAATGATTCAACTGTCACCGGCACCTAACGACTTTAACTGAACATCGGAGGGCGTCGTCCATTACCTCATTTTTGTTGCCTCAACACACAAGAACTTTTAACTCTGTTATGCAAAGAATTATAACAAATCTTGGCAAAGGAAAGCCTCAAAGTAACCGCGATATATGCTGAGTTTTGTTGTGTAAAGATCTCTTTCTTTGCCATAAAACTTTCTTAAAATTGGCAATTTACACTAGTCTCGCAATTCTACTGTTACTGAACCAGTTATTCGTGTTTAATTGGTTTATTTCATTACGTAATTTCGAAACATTTTAAACATTTCTATTTGCGCGTTTGTTTCTTCTCGATGATGTTTCAAATTCGACCTAACCTTTAACAAGTTTTATTTATCTTGCTTTATGCAACTGGCAACTCGGCCTGACTTTATTGAATAATCTTATGTTGCTTTGCCAATCTATTTAATGCAGATTTAAGTAAAAAATGTTTTTTGACATGCAGCCATAGTACACATGGACATTTTCCCTACTTTAGTCGAGATAAGCAAGACAATATCACAAATGGCCTTTTGCAGACTATTTGCTTTCTCTTCATATTAATTTTGACCCGTGCATGGTGGCAGATATAGTACATAAAAAATATTCAAGCCGGAAACGCTGTCATTGAAAAGAGCAACTGGAAGCCTTTTGTTAGTTCATTAGGCGTAACAAAAATTTGCCTCCGACAACATATCTGTGGGTTTAAGGAATTTTTCTTAAAAGGTTCCCAAAAAATTGAAATATGTGGCACGTGGTTAATGGCCTAATGCAGATTCTCAGTATCTAATGAAAACCCATCTTTGGAAATCCTTAACAAAGTAAAGCACGAAAATATTTGGTTATTCAAGAAATGTATTGAGCAGTGCTGAATATAACGATTTAAGTTGTTTGCGGCTGAACACTATTCTAAATGCTTTATTCAGCACTTTCACACGTTCAAAGGTACTAATTTGAAAGATATTATACCAAGTGGTATTGTCAAGCATCAAAGGATGGACTCATTTGCATAAACTATTCCCACGTGCGATTTTAAAGTGAAATGTGCGATACCAGAACCGCGTACAAAAGTAAATTTCCTTCTACAACCTTGTACTATTACCCAGATAATTGCTAAACCTTTTACGAGTCAAAAGCAAATAGAGGTAGTAGTATACGAAGCTCGAACAATCATGTTTTTTCATGGCGTATTTTCCTCGGCTGAGCTTAACTTGTCGCTACACCGAGCAACACATTGTGAATTAGGAAATGCAACGTGGATGTTTTAGTCCTTCTAGTTTATATAAATTCACGTGCTGCTTTTACAGGGTAGAAAAAAAAAATAGAATGTCATCATAAAAACTTCTAAACTCCACATTTAGTTAAGAAGCTACTTTCGCGTGTTAACATCTTTTTGTCACAAGCAAGAGAAATTATTTAACTCTCCAGAGAGTCGAATACAGATTAAGATCTGTGTAAGACTTAAATTGTTTAACAAGGCAAATTGCTACAGTTCACTCAGCTGTGAAGTAAAGTATCTCTTGTTCCGGGGACGTTTTGTATCAGTATCTTGCTCCTTGAGAACACATTTAAGGTCAATATTTGTCAACATTTCAAATCAATCAAGTGCACCGACTTTGCATGTCCACTGTTCCTCTGACAGTGTAGCCAGCAAACGAACGCAAGTCTTTGCTGAGTTTTTATTTCCGGTTTCTTTCCGTGTTTTTTATTTAATGAATGCTTTTTATATTCTCGGTATATGCACAAGAATTTATTAAATAAGCTATGTTGCATATTTGGAAACTCATGTACTTTGCTATTTCATGCGAAATTGTCAGAGTAAAAAACAATTTTTGCGCAAAAATAATTTTGTTTGCGAACTATTGCTCCTTTCTGATATGAAGTGAGACATAGAACCTTTCTCGTCATCAATATGCGAAGTGCGAAGTATACAGATCCTAAACAAAGCCTCATTAGTGCGAGTGTTAATCAGCCCACTAATCTCTAATCTGTTCAAATCAAAAAAGCAGCAAGTTCTTTATTTCTTTGGTTTTGACAGCGACTAACAACCCTGAACTTTCCTTGTGGAGACGAGATCAAAACTATCCAATCATTATTGAATTGTCATGTTTCAGAACTGTGTTTAAGCAGCCAACGATATCTACGCTTGTCGCTAAATATTACTGGCTTTGCTTTTACGAATGCAAACAAAAACCACCAAAACACGGTTCGGTTATTCAGCTGTATGGGGAAAAAAGAAACAAGTGGGTACCTGGGAAATTTGTCGCACAGCCTTTATACCTGCATAGTTCATACTACACGTGTTTAACAATAATAGTAATGAATGAAATAGTGAAATACAGCACCAAAACAACGCCCTTTAACAACCCAAGGTAATTTGAGACAGTCAACCTTCCCTTCCAGCAATATCTGTATGAATCTATTTGGTCAAAAAATAGCTTGTGTGGCGGTCAAGTGTTTTGGTGGAAAGAGAAAATTTGGCGAGTGGAAGAGATGCTTTCCAAGTTGTACTTAACTTTTGAAATGAGCTCTAGGCATTAGATATATTACTATCCCAAAAATACTACATAGCATAACAGATAATATAAGTTACGTTAGATTTGTAATGTTTAATAAGAATAGCACCTTTCTGTTATATTTTCTGAGTAAACAATTTGGAAGCGGAAAATACTTTATGTCGTTTTCCGTGTACGACATTAAATAATAATTTTTGTTCGATGACAACCCTAAACGAATGGGATACAGTTCGAAAACAGTCTTATAAACTTAGAATAAACAAAAAAGTTTTGTTTTTCTTAACAAAAAAACATCTTACTCGTAAAAATGTGTACATGATCCAGGCGCAAGAAAAGCTCTTGCGAAAGATGGGAGTCCTTGTGCATCGTGTTCGAAATGGAAATATCCTTGTTCGGCGCACTGTGTTGGCGATAAAATATAGTGAGTAGGTGAAATCGGTGGTACATACATGTTTTCTTGTGAGTCACTATAAATTCTCTCTGAACCGTACAATTCAGGAACGTATAAATCTTTGATGTCAATATTTCGAGTAAGTTCTTCTCCTGTCATAAATTCTTCGCAGGATCCATCGTCGGACGAAATCGAGGGAACCGATTCTGTCTTGGACGACTCTGAGGAATAATCCCGTGTTTGGTACTGGTTCCAGTTTTCCGGCACCAAATTCTCAAATGCTAAACTGAAGGGTTCCTCCATTCCACCCCTTGTCTGCATTTGATGTAAACTATACGAAGAAACATAAGGCTGGTTATAGTCTGCAAAAACAGGTTCTTGCCAAAATGCTTGTAATGCCCCCCGCTGTTTCTCCTCTACTTCTGACGAGACTTCTGTGATCAACTTATCAGCTCGTCTTGACGGCCTGTCCGGCTTCCACGAGCCTTGCATCGCGGATTTAAGTACGGATAGGTTTTGCAATTTAAGGCTTCCCTTGTCGGTCTTTACTCGAGCCACCATGCTTTTCTTCTGCGGGTTATCGCTTTTTTTCTTTGCATAATTACGAAGTTGTTTCTGTAAGTATCTTCGATGGTTAATGTTTCGCTTGAAAGTAGCGGGTTTTTCCATGGCTGTTTTGACATTACCAGACGCCAGAGTCATGAAACTCAGAAGTGAGTTTCCCGTGTTGAGCTGTTCTGTGTCTCTCCAGTTGGTCGATCGGTCGTTTTCTGCTGATCCTAAGAAACTGTCGCCGCTTGGACTTACTTTGGCTTCCATTGCATCAAATTTCTTTTCTTAAGAAGCGACTTGCTATTTTCTTTTCTTTTCTTCTGCGGAACAGCTTTTTGAGCTCCAAAATTTTAGTACTCGCAACTTAGGTCTTTTTATAGTACAGCCTTTTCGACTTTGTCTGTGTTGTTCTGGCTTGCAATTAAAATGACCATCAGGGAACCCATGTCAGCATTATTTATACTTGCCCCAGGGACTTTATTTATCAAGAGAGTATCAGTTTTGGCCTGCTTGTGAATGACAGTTCAATTATTGTTCTGCAGGTGCACTCATTATATATTCACCACAGTCATCGATAGCTCATTGTTGCTTGCAATTGGCTGTTTTACGTATTTACCAACCCTTACGTAGACTTTAGGCAATATGGAGTTTATTGTAATGCAAAACCGGCTAATTTTTAGCTCGATTAAGAATATTTACACGTTCTCGATGAATGTCGCCACGAAATGCGGAATAATAAATTCTGTAATTCAGGCGTGGGCTGTATCATTACCAAGCTGTTGTCGGAAGAATAACGAAAAAAACCTTTTTTCATAATTGCACTGAAATCGTAAGAAAAATTAACTTGTTGCGGGTTCTAGGCCTGACCAGATTTGAAAGAAAGCTTTAGTATCTTACGATATTCTATGCCTGAAGGTTGTCAAAACTGATCAATTGTTGTGAGCAACAAGTGAGCAACGGAAGCTTTTGTTTACTGCTAATGGCTTAAAATAATCGCTGCTAGAAAACTGTGACTGCCGGTTTGGTCTCTAAATACTTTTTTTTGTTTGAGGAAATTCTCCATTCCTTTCCCGCAGCATTATCGGTTTTGTCACACCAAATTCAAGCCCTAGAGATTGTAAATACAGGGAGATACCTTTAAAATGGCGATGTTACCCGATTAGGAAGCAATCAATAAACAAATTTCAAAACTAAATCTATCATAACATGACTACTATGCGTTTGAACTCTTAATTTATTTCCATACTTTGTATTAACTGTATTCATATTTTAAAAATGAATAAGAATATTGGCCTACCCAAAAGACACTTACAATTTGAACTATCGAAAAAGGAATCGAAGTTCGCGGAGATTCTTTGGGCATTTTCCTCGAGTATGTCAAAGAGACATTAGCTATTAAGAACCAAAGAAAGCGTATATCTTGACTGTCAAAGTAACACACAAAAAAAAATTCGAGTTATCTCTTCCTTCTTGCGATAATAATTTTTCTTTTCATACGAGCCAGAAAGAGCAGGGTGTACATTCTATCTTCGACTTTCTCCTTCTTGCACCTTTTTGTATGTTCTAAAACGCCGCTTTGTTGTCTTTTTAGAGGCAAATAATATAAAAGGCAAACAAACAGAAGATACTCTTTAAAATTGCAAAAAAAAACCGAATTATATATCGCTTCTTTTTCCATTTACTTGGTTACTTACTTGCTTGATGATTTAAGTTTGGATATAGGAGAAGTTGAATTTTTAGCAATATTCTGCGCCTTGTCTTTAACCAGTTCGTGTTTACTATATACATTATATAACGTTGTATACACAGTTTAGCTTACTTTGAAAATTGATTAACGCAGCCGCGCTTGAAAATGTATAAACTAACATGTATTATTAGATTTACATAAGACTGTTCTCAAGGGAACTTTGAAATGAATGTTTGCAAAAGCATAAAGTCAAACAATTTTTCCAATGCTATTGCAGTTCTCCATTCGAACTGCCTAATGAAATACTCATTAAACTGTATTCTACGTTGCAAACACAAATTATAATTTATTCTTTTTGCATGGCGAAGCCTGTATGTTTGAAAGGGGACACTAAATGTTAACAAAAAGCGCGTGCGTCTTTTAGGTGTCCTTTAGTCTAATGATCGGGTGTATGTTCGAGAAGGAAACACCATGAACGCCGCTTTCTAAATGAATACCTTTGTGATAGAAATGTGTTTCAACCTGCACTACAATTTGCATATATATTCACTTTAGTCTCAACGTTCTGGTGACAAGCTTTACAACAAAGACACCGAACAGTAATTGATTATGATAAAGGCACGTGTGCAGAATGGAAGACTGAAGGAAAAATTTTATCCACAAACTCTTCGCTTAAACCCACGCATTTTGGAAATGTGTATATGTCTTTTAAAATATAGCTCTCATCCATGCACTATAACACTGAAGCACAATAAGAACCACCCATGACGTATTAACAACTAGTTAAAGATGCTGCTAATCAAATTTTGTTCTAACTTAGGCAGATTTTTGTGAAGCACTTTTGGGTTGTTATGCGACGAAGCCCTTTCTGTATATTACCGGGTTAACGAAGTACATGTTCCAAGAAGACATAAACTACACAAGATTCAATATAACGTCTTAAATTTAATTTCAAAAACGTTTCTATGACATTTATTTTATGTGCATGGTAGAAGACTGGACAGCGATTAGTACTTTCCACACGAATTTAGCAATTGAGGCATAAATCGTTCGTTCGCAAAATTTTCAGGCTGATGATGCAATAAGCTGAGTTCAGGGCGTTCAGAAATAAAGCTGGGAATCTAAAACACTTTCAATTACAGTTTCAATATTAAATCTGTGTTTTGGTCATCCAGTCTCTCCCAGTTGTAAGCAAAAGGTAAATTGGAACTAAAAAGTGCGCATCACTCTATTTGGAAGACAACAGGTGCAGCGTGCAATAGTAGTGAAAATATTATCAGAAACTCAGGTGCACAAGAATCCGGAAACGTAAACTAAGTATTGTTTTTGAAGTTAACATATTTAGGCCAACCACGATAGATAGCTAGTAGAAGTACCGATAAAGCAAATTCTTACAGTTCTAATCTACTTTTTTTTCTTTTCATAATAATCTAGACGAATATTCTTCGATTCATGACTGAATTAATGATCACTAACTGCGAAGAATGATAAATTTTGTGCGAAACACAGGCCGTAAGTTATCTTGACATTGCGACGTCTCTCTAAACTTGCTTGTTGCTCGTCAGCTTTGCTTTACGTATTTTCGTACAGCATGATTTCGGTGTCTTTGAGAATTAACATTTAATTATTCAGACTTTGAGCTGAACAAAAATATTCACAATGCAGAACTTTGATACCAGTTATTTTTGAAAGATAAGAATAAACCATTGTTATTGAAACAAGAGCATTTGAAAAGATAATTGAAACAAAAGAGACAGACAAGTTTTGGTAATAGGAAATATCAAAATACTACCGTTAGACTATACTAAACGCTGTATTAATAACCTTCGGTTTCTTTTAAACCCCCGGAGGCTCAAACAGATTCGATTAGATTATTATAATTATAGTTATAACTTGATAACCAGTGATAGAAGGTGACTTGCTGACGTCAGTGAAAACAAGAGCTTTAAAATTAACACAAGGAACAAAAAATTTGTTTTAATAAAAAACCACAAAGAAAAAAAGTATTATTCCTTCTCTTGTTGTTGCTCGTCAAAGACAAAAATAGATCTAAATTCGCTTCGAAATCAGTCCAAAAACCGACAGAAATTTAACATCTTCAAAAGAAACATTTTATCTAACAAATTAATGGTACTTAGAAATTCTTTCTTATTGTCTACTCAGAACAAAGACGACTAAAAGCTAAAATGAATCTCCCTCGTTGGCACTTAAGTTGTCAAAACCACGTAGACAGCTCTAAAGTAAAGTTTTCTTCGAACAAAATGTTTTCTTCGTTCATATGCTATTTTAGAATAATTTATTTACCCAAAGCCAGTTGTGAGATGTTGGGTTGCGTGTCGCTTGAGACTATTGACAGTGATAACGTGGTGCTTGTTTTTTTTTGACTGACAATGTATACTGATCTTATCTTTGAATATTTATAGGATTTTCCTGGAAGGGGGAGTAGTTATTGAAAGAAGATCTCTGACCTAGAGCCTTTCGATTTAGCAACGACTCTGTCTCATGTAGGCTCAACACTCTTCAGCTTCTTTGTTTTTTACTCTCCTTGCATATGTGTAAAAACAAAATTTTGACTGATTGAGATGGGGAAAAAGGCAGTTATATTTGTCGAACGAGGGTAGTTGAGGGTAGTTTTTTCCTGAACTAGTATAAGTCTCTTTAGCGTTTCTTTTGTGATCAAGAAAATGGTTCAGAAAATGCGATTGACGACGCAGTACTATCGATTTACCTTCACTGAATAATTATTGTTGGGTATCGATATAGAACGTCTTACAACCGTTGCTTTCCAGACTAGTTTCTTATCAAACTGCAAAACAAACAAGGAATGGTGACTGGACCCAAAAAACAAGTAGGATGACTAGAAAATCTAAGAAATATGTAAAAGACCAGGCCCACCACTAATCAAAATGAATTACTCTTAATCTAAAACGAACTTTACGAAATTTGCAATCTCAAAATATGCCAGCCTTTCCATAGCAATCTACAAAGGCGTTTTCAATAGCTTTGTTCACTTAGTAATCTGGCGGGCCATTTTACCCTAGTTCGTGCATAACTGAGTGAAATTATGAATTGTCAAAAGATCAGCGTTGGTCAGTTCTTTCAAGACAATAAAAAACGAACAATGTTCGGCCTTGTGCGGTCGACCATTTATTGGCTGGGCACCTTGGCGTCAACGGTTTAAAGAGTTTTTTTTTTCTTTTGTACCGGCCAACTTATCAGGCTAAAACGGGCTTGTCTTAGTAAGTATACATAGGGATTTACCAGTCAACTTGTCGGCAACGACCATATTCCCTGAATTAAATGTCAACCAAAATACTGAGTTGAAGGTTAAAGCCGTTGACTTTAATGAAAGTTTAGACACGAAAAGTGTGTGTCTTAAGCAGTTTATAAAATTAACTAAGAAATTAAATTGAACTTTTGGGAAACTCTTTGGAGTTAGTAGGACCCAACTTTGCTCTGATTCTCTAAGAGTTTGTATACACTATGTAAATATTAATTTTCGTATATATAAACTTCCACGCAGTCGTGTATTATCAACACTGAGTGTTTTAACCTTTCAAAAATCGCCTTAGAAGTAAGAATACTTAATATCATGACCAATTCACGAACATTCTGACAGCTTCAACTTTCCGCAATCGATTTTTTTAACAACCGATTCATTTTGAGGCTCAATGCGCGTTAGTGAACTTAGAATTATGTCTTTGTTACATCAAGTT